>WTXE01000061.1:0-146782 GCA_022496225.1 Russula aff. rugulosa BPL654 | reverse complement strand
TAAACCCTAACCCTAACCCTAAACCCTAAACCCTAAACCCTAAACCCTAAACCCTAAACCCTAAACCCTAAACCCTAAACCCTAAACCCTAAACCCTAAACCCTAAACCCTAAACCCTAAACCCTAAACCCTAAACCCTAAACCTAACCCTAACCCTAACCGGGAAAGGTGGTTTACACGGCACAAATCAATTACGTAAGTAATACTCCCACGAGCACGTGATAGGAATCACGTGACTTGTGTTTGGTGCATGATTGATTACGTCATACTGGGCGCTTAACACAATAAGCACGTGACGGCACGTGATTTGCGCGTCTATTATGTAACCTTCTCGAACCTTCGAGAACGTTCCCGAAAGTAGTCACGTGGCCGGCTTGACCGGCCCTTTGGACCCTGGGCGATTAAGTTCGTCATGTGGGGCTGTGCCTATGACTAAGGACCGCTCCCGTCGGAGACAGAACTTACATAATCCGCAGTAGAGTCTAGGTTTTCATTGCGTAGGTGTTAATTAACATCTGCTGTATAATTCTATGATCTTAACTGACAAATTGTATGTTATTTGTCGGGTTCTTTTGTATCTTTAGGTCATAGTTCCAGGCCATGACATCACAATGACATCACCGATGGCGTGCTCTGTCGTGATAATGGCACCACCCACTCCCGTATCAGTCAGCCGGCATATTAATAAACCGCCAGCCAATAATCCCAGCGCGTTAAAGGTTCAATCGCCGCTCTAACCAAGGACTGATGAGACTTAAAAAGTCGAAACTTGGGCCGGTTGTTTTCCCCAACAACCAAGTATCCTTGGTAGTCTTCTTTTACTCGCTCACTCACCTCTCGCTTCGCTCGAGGTTCGTTCGCTCGCCACCCTAAACCCTAAGTTGATGCCCTTATATACTGCTAAGGACAAGGGATGACTCATACAACTACAGGGATCCTAGGGATGAGTCACAATAAGGTTCTGGGGTACAGGCTACCAGAACAATAACGCGAGAACATCAGACCAGTCCATCAGAATCATAACATAACTAAGGTACCAATAGAGGCCGCATGGCCGGTACTCCTTCAAGAACACACAAGATACACACGCAATGCCCGGTTGCCCAACTTATTCCGGTCCACGGCACGAAGCCGTCCCAGAGGCCGGTGACATCACCTCCTCCCTTAGGTTGGACGACCTTGTCCAGGTCGAAACGGGGCGTTAATGGAACCTCGACGCTTCGCTATCTGAGGGGCACGCGGGGCAAGATGCTCGAGGTGCTTGAGCTGTGCCGCGACCTTCCCAGCTTCCAAGCGGGCCTCGCAGAGTCGTCGACTTCCACCAAGTCGTCGGTTTGGGCGTCGAGGATCCCGATTTGATTGCGCACCTCTCCCAGCTCGTCGGTGAGGGCGCGGTGACGTTTGACTTCGGCCAGGATACTCCAGTCGTCCAACCGGGCGACTCTTCTCGAAACGTGTGATGCTGCGCCGTCGGCCCCATAAGTAGGGTTCGGAACCACCCCGGTAATGGTTCGGGCGGGTCTTCAATGTCGTAGGACGGGGTGAGATAAAGGCTTGCGATGTGTGGGGCCTCTCCCGCAGCCTGGTGTTGGCCGAACCCAGCCACACGTCCGTCGTCGAGCTGGCGGACCCATTTGGCCAACACTGTGGTCTGTTAGGCCCGGGTATGTAGAAACTGGGGGCTCTGCCTTCGTTGGCTTCATATCCCTGGGGGCAATCGGGGTGGAGGACTTCGTAATGTTCGATGCGACGTTCCAGCATTTCGATCTGAGTGCGGAGTCGCATGGTCTCCCGGTTGTGAGCTTCCTGGGCTTGACGGATGCTGCCGATAGCTCCGCCCAGTATTCCCCGGAGAGTGGCGGCATCAAGGGTAGGGACTCGCTAAGGAGGGCGTCGAGCGAGGTGGGGGAGACTGACATCGGGGAGGGGTCGGAGGTAGGGAGATCTGGCCGTCGTCTTCACAACAGGAGTGGGTGGACTCTTGGGCAGACATGATGGTCGAATTGTTCTAGGTAGGGATGAATATGATCGATGAGAGGAGAGGAGGGTGTGGTTCATTGCTGCGGTTTGTCCCTTTTATGCTCGAGGGGGTTTGATCGGTGATAGGCTTTAACTAGATCCGGCGCGTGGACTTGGTCAGCTGGTTCCCAGGTGTTGTCACTTTCGGGGTACCCTTTCCATTTAATGAAGTACTGGAGCTTTCTAGACCTGCCATGACGTCGGTGGTTTCAGTATTCGCTCCACTTCATATTCCTCTTCTCCGCCGATAAGGTCAGGTGGTGGACGAGAGAAGTTTGGTCCGAAGGCCGGTGTTTCATGATACGGCGATAGTAAGGAGGCATGAAATACGTTATGGATCCCCCATGAGGCTGGCAGTTTGATTTGATACGCCACAGGGGAGATTTCTTTTGTGATGACAAAGGGGCCATAGCGTTTCGGGGCAAGTTTTGTCTTCTGATAACGGAGTTTGAGGTGGGTGCTTCTAGCCAAACTTGGTCGCCTAACTTGTACCTGGCGTTCCGCCTTGATCTCTTTTTGCCACCTGATTGATGGCGTCGATGGCTTGGGCTCGTTTTTCCAGTAAGGTTTCCATGCGTTTTTCCACGAGGTCGTTGTTCGACGTGAGGTTTCCAGAAGGTATCAGGCTCAGGTCGTACCCTAAGAGAATCTGATTGGGCGATAAACCGGTGGTCGTGTTCCTTCTATTGTTGTGTACTGCCGTTGCCAGGGCTAGCCAGTGGGTCCAGTCCTCTGGTGCTGCGGAGGTCACCAATCGGAGGTACTGCTCGATCCATTGGTTTTTCCTTTCTGAGATGCCGTCTGTTTGAGGGTGGAACGCCGTAGATAGATTCTGTTGAATCCCTAGTTTCTGGCTGAGTGCTTTACCAAAGTGGGATGTGAAACGGGGGTCTCGGTCGCTGATTATCTTCGTGGGAAGTCCGAACCATCGTACACGTGGTCCATGTATAATTGTGCGATTCCTGGTCCGGTGATGGTGGTGGAGCATGGTAGGAAGATTGCCGCTCTCGAGCATCCGTGGTCTACGATCGTGAGGATAGCATCTTTGCCTTTATGTGTAGGTAGCCCAGTGATGAGGTCCATCGCGATTCTTTGGAAGGGGAGCGTCCCTTCTTCAGTTGTGATTCGGTAAAGGGGGGTTTTGGGGCGATGCGTAAGGATCTTGTTTTGTTGGCATGTTGCACAGCCTTTGACGTAGTTCGTTATCCAGGCGTTCATTCCGTCCCATGACTGGATTTGTTTGGCTTTTCGGATCGTTTCATCTCTTCCTGGGTGTCCTGCTGAGGGGTGGGTGTGGGCGAAGACCATGATCTCTCGTTTCCGTTCTTCGCTGAGTTTGGGTCTGGGAGTAGGAGTGGTGCATCATCGTCATTGAAGATGGCTAGGTTAACAAATTTGTGCGGGGGTATGACCGTTATGTTCTTGTTGTCTTGCTCCCCTTGATCGGCATTTGGTGGTCGTGATAGGGCGTCGGCTGGTGTATTGGCTTTTCCTGGAATGTGCTTGATTTCATAGTCATACTCTTGGAGGTCCGCGTGCCATCGTGCTGTTCGTCGGTTGAGGTCCTTAGGGGCTTTCCAGTATTGTAGGTTCGCATGGTCGGTGAGGATTGTGAATGGTTCTTTGGTCCATCCTAAGTATGGCCTCCAATGTCCAAGGGATTTCATCACGGCTAGCAGTTCCCTTTCGTAGATGTCGTAGTTCCTTTCTGGTGGGGTGAACGTGGCTGAATAGTAACCCGTGGGATGTAGGGTTGGCTTTCGACGTTTCGAGAGCGATGGTGATTTTTCTCCCTCTTGCGAGAGTACGGCGCCCACGCCGTATGCCGATGCGTCCGTTTGAAGGTAGAATCTTCGTTCAAAGTCTGGTTGCATTAGTACTGGGCTCTTGCACATGCGGGACTTCAGTTCTTCGAATGCCTCTATTTGTTCCTTGCCCCAGTGCCATGGAGTCGTTTTCTTGGTGAGGTCCAGTAGCGGTCGGGCGATTTTTGAGTAGTTTGGGACGAAGTATCGATAGTATCCTGTAAATCCCAGAAATTGTCGAACGTTGGTGGGATTCTTTGGGGTTGGCCAATCCGCGACACCTTTGAGTTTCTTTGGGTCCATGCGGAGGGTGTTTTGTCCCACAATGACCCCTAGGTATTCGATTTCTTTCTTTTCGAACTCGCATTTTTCTGGTTTGAGGTATAGGTCATTTTGTTCGAGTATGTCAGGACGTGGTGCGTGTATTGTCTGTGTCGTGCAGTGTGTTGGTCTTCTGTTTCTCCTGGTTTGGCTTCGTGTGGATTGCGATGTCATCCATGTATACTGATAGCCAACCCAGGGCTACTTCCTCCGGAAGATGGTATTCATCATCATCTGGAAGGTTGCTGGGGAGTTCGTGAGACCGAAAAACATAACCGTTGGTTCGAATAGTCCTTCTGGGGTTAGGAATGCTGCTTTCCATTCGTCTCCTGGTTTGATGCGGACGTTGTTGTACCCCCAACGGACGTCAAATTTTGTGAATAGTGTACATCCACTAAGTCGATCGATGGTTTGGGGTATCAGGGGTGAGACATTTCTGTTCTTCTTCGTCCATTTGTTGATTGGTCTGTAGTCCTGCACTGGTCGTAATTTGCCATCTTTCTTCTTTATAAAGAAGAAACTCGCTGCGTATGGGCTTTTTGACTCTCGGATCGTGCCTCTCTTCAGGTGTTCTGCCACGAATTTGTGCATTTCCTCCCTTTCTTTTAAGTTAAGGGGATTAATCGTGCGGGAAGTGTGGATGGGGCATTTGGGAGCAGTTCAATCGCGTGGTCCCATATGGTATGCTTCGGTAGTCTCTGGGACTGTTCTTCGCTGAACACCTTTTTGTGTCGTGCGTATTCTTTCGGGAGTTGGTTGGTTTGAGGAGTTTCTAACTTGTCGGGGTGGATCGTGACGCTCCCAATGTAGTATTGGTTTGGCGGGGTTGATCGTGGGATGTTTTTGTTTCGTGGAACAAAGATTGCTTTCTTGGCGTTGTCCGCTCTAAGGATGATTGGGAGTTGGGTGTGATCGATCCAGCCTTGTTTCCAGTCTATTTTTGGTTGCACTGCTGCAAACCATGGGTAACCAAGGATGGCTTTGTGTTCTCCTAGGTCCGAGAGGAAGAATCTCAGGGAGGTCGTGTGTGCCCCTGTTCTGGTTTGGAGGTCCACGTAGTGTTGGAGCTCTCCGCTCTTGTTTTCCGTACCGTCCACATTAAAGAGCTTCCTGGGTGTGCTCATTTTTTTAATGGGGAGGCGTAGCCATTTGGCGTATGTGAGGTTCATGAAATTTTCCGTGGCCCCTGAATCCACTAGGGCGATAGCTTCGGCTCTTTTTGCAATAGAATGGATGAAAAACCGGACTGTCATAGACTTTCGAGCCGATATGTATACATTGCTATTGCTATTCTGCCTAATCAGTGCCGATCTGATCAGGCTGTGCGAAAATCCTCAGCTGGGGCTATTCCCATTTCCTTCGCCAGTTGTTCCTTTTCATCGGTAGACAATGCAGCCAAGTCAGCATGAATGCGACTCAGGCGGTCTTCGGGTTGTGGAGATTCTTCGTATATGGTGTCTCCATCCATATCGATGAGGTTAATTTGCCGCTGTCTTTTGTTGGGACAGTTACGTGCGAAGTGGCCTACTTCTCCACAGTTGAAACAGGCATTATTGGTGGAACGAGGCTGGTCCGTGTTCGTGGCTCGTCCCTGGAAGTTTTGGTATCTTCCTCTGCCTCTTCCTCGGTTTCCTTGTCGTCGCCAGTTTGCGTTGGATCGGCTAAGATCCATGGCCACCGGTTGGTTATTCATGCTGGGTGGGGCGTTGGATGTGTTATACTGTGGGGTTTGTCTGGCGTAGTTCGGGTTGTTTCCTCTGTAGAAGAAGGGGTTCCTCTGTTGGTTGTTTTGGGGCCCCAGGGAGTATCGAGGGGTTCCTCCTTTCTGTCTGTTGTCTCTGGATTGCAGGATTTGGCTTAGGATACTTCAATTCTTGTTGGCGTCTACGGCGCATCGTTTGTAGTCTTCATATCCATTTAGGCCGTCTGTGGTCAAGACGTCCTGCATTACTTGGGTGGTTAGGCCTTCTAGGAAGAGCCGTGCGGTTTCTTCGTTGCCTACTGTGTAGTGGGCGCGTCTGGCGAGTTCCTCGAATTTTGAGATGTATTGGTCGATTTTTCCAGGCTCCATCCGGAGCTTCTGTAGGTCGCTTCGAGCCGTTTCCTGTTCTGAGGTGTCCAGGAATTGAGCCGCGAATTCTTCGCAGAAGTGATCCCAGACTTCTGGAATGTTGTCTACCAGTGGGTTTAGTCGGTCGTGGACTGCTCCCATGTCTTCGACCCAGCTTCGAACATCATCTCCTTTGATCAGCGTTAGGACGAAGGACATCTTCTTCATTGGGGAATGGAGTCCGTTGACGTTGGCGTTGAGGCGGATGTATCCTTTGACTTCTTCCATGAAGGCTTTGGCTTTGGTGCGATCCCCATCGAATACTTGGGGAGCTGTCCCATTACTCGCTCATCTTGAGCGGGGAGGACTACCTGTTGAGGTTGAGGTGCGTTTCCGCCGCCACCTCCTCCTCCTCCACCTCCGCCTCCTCCTCCACCTCTGCCACCTCCTCCACTTCCTCTGCTGCCTCCTCCTCCACCTCCGCCTGGGTCTTTTCGCCTCAGGGCTTTGCTGAACACCTTTTTAATATCATCAGGTGTAGTGGTGGTGGTAGTGGTCGTGGGAGTGCTGGTGGTGGCTTTGGTGGTAGTTGTTGTCATGATTGGTTCCTGTGAGGGGCTGGTGTTGAAGTAATGCGGCGCGGAAGCAAATACCGGAGCCCGGCTCCGAGCGCCCGTCGGAGTACCGGAGCACAGTACGGCCGCGCGCGTATGTGCATGCAGTTAGCGGCATCCAAAGCCGTGCTTAACGGACAAGAGATCGAGTATATACTATATTACTATACAGTCACTAGCATACCCAACCGCTGGGCATCGAGCCCGATAGAGTACATATAAAAGAGCTACAGTAATAGTACGGCTCCCTCAGTTATCGTGCCGCACGCGCGACCACTGAGGTGAGCCGGGCTATCTTATATTTAGTGTTACCATACTCACAGTAGATTAGATTGTCCATCTTATCTAGGTAATATCATAAAGTTATCGTGCCGCACGCGCGACCACTGAGATTGTCCATCTAATCTAGATCCTTCGCGCGCGCCCGCTTTCACTCACTCGTACTACCTTCTAGTATTGCATCAGGTTATGGGCCCTGCCCAGAAAGCTAGTACATCTGCATCAGCCTCAGCCTCCGGATCCAAACCTAGTCCCTCCACTATGTCCACCTCTGCGAGTACACTCCTATTGAGAAACTTCCTCTTTCCATCCCTCGTCTTGAACCCAATGGCTCCAACTGGGCCATCTTCCAGATACGCTTCCGTAATGCGATGAAAGTCACGCGTCGATGGGCCTTCTTCACAGGCGACAAGTCTTGCCCTGTGCCTGCTGACTTAGCTCACCCAACGAGCAATGAGACGAACGCGAGGGAGAAGTGGGAGTATGATGACTCCGTGGCCAGCTACCAGCTATCTCAATGCCTCCCCGACACCACTGTCATGCGCCTAAGCGGCTGTGACACGACGAAGGAGCGCTGGCACGCAGTCAGCAGTGAATACCAGGCCAAGAGTTCATATGCGCAAGCCGATCTCCACCAGACATTTCTGGAGATGCGATGCGCAAAGGGGAGGATGTTCGGGAGTTCCTGTCAAGCCTCTGCTACAAAAGAGAGGAGTTAGCGGCCGCCGGTGTAATCGTCACCGAGAAGGAGTACGAACGTACCATCCTCCGCGGCATCCCCAGCGAACTGGCGACCTTCGCGTCGCACCTCCTTTCCTCAGCACTTATTGTCTACGGCGCCACCTCGATCAACATCGACGCTCTTATTAATCAGATTAATGAAGAGGCCGAGCGGTTGAACAGTCGACGTGCGCGTGGAAATTCAGGCCAGGGAGGGAAGAAGGAGTCCACCACGGATGAGGTCTTTGAGGCCACAGAATCCAAGGGCGGAAAGAAACAACGCCGCAAGGGCAACTGCCACAACTGTGGCAAGGCCGGACACTGGGCGCGAGAGTGCCGCTCCCCTAAAAAGGAGAAAGACGAGAGCGCAGGCACGCAGGCCGCGCAGACGTCGAGCACCACCCAGGAGTCGGAGAACGAGCCCGTGGGCTCAGCAAACACTGCCACAGTATACGACTTTGAGGAAGATGGGTTCTGGATGGCCGAAGAAGCCGTCGTCCCTGCCCCAGATGTCGACATGGAACCAGATCCGATGCTGGGCGCATCCGATGTCATCGACGACGCGCCGCATCAGGAGGAGGAGGATATATTCCTCAGCGAGGAGGAGTGGTTTGGAGTGGCCATCGCAGATGTTGATGAGGAAACGGATCCTCGCGTCGACCTGCAAAGACCTGAGCCGATTAACCTCCCAACACCGAACGGGGCAGCAGAACCCCATGATAAACCTGTGCCCGAGCAGATCCAAGCCCCCACCTGCCGAGTGGAAAGGCTGTCGGAGTCGCTCCGGGGCAAGGAAACGTGGCGCGCGACTGGGCAAGATAGCCAGGTGTCGGCGCACGCACTCGAGGGCAAGACCCCCCTCGAAAAGGTGCATGGGCGCCCTCACAGCCCTCATGACCTCCGCGACCCGTATTCAAGAGGCTCCACCGGGAAGGAGCAAAGCCTTGTCGATCCGAAGGCCCTAGTCCGCGTGCATCAGATGCGGAGGCCTGTCCTCGATGAGAGTGCCGTCGTGCACATCGATCCGTGGCCCAACGCGGGCACCATTCACGCAGATCCGGACATCTATTTTGAGGTGTCAGCTATGCTCGAGGGGGAGCAAAACTCAATCTTACCGAGTGAAGACAGCGAGCAGGCTGTCACCCCCAAAATCCTTTCATTTTCGTTAAAGCCCCTTGTGCTGCCGACACCTGACACCCTTGAACGAGAGTCAAAGCCGCCGGGCAAAGAAACGGAGCCCGAGAGACACGGTGCTGCACAGCATCCCGCACCCTTGAAGCCGCCTGATCGTGTTGATGAGAACCCAGACAAAGCAGGGGGAGTTTGCCCCCAGCATGCCCTCACAGTTGAGACGGGCGACGTCGAGGCACCGAACGCGCGCATGGTAGAAGCCAAGCACGAGGCCAAGTGGCCCCTGCAAGGACTGGCAACCGAGCATGAGCGCGGGCCTAACCAGCCACCACGAGAAGTGCCATATGGGCACAGGCCTAATAAGCCACCAAGAGAAGCGCTGTATGAGCGCGGGCCCGACTGGCCACCACAAGAAGCGCTGTATGAGCGCAGGCCCGACTGGCCACCACGAGAGGCGCTGTATGAGCGCGGGCCCGATTGGCCACCAGAGACGTCGTACGAGCACGACCCAAGCATCTTGAAGAGCACAGGCACTTGCAAGCCTGAGGACGAGCCGGCCACCTTGAAGAGTGCCGCTCCTGGGCATCCAGATGTGAGAAGCCAGCACAGAGAAGGGGGGCCATCCAGGAGGGGTTCGATTGACCCAGAGAGACCCCATTTCGAGTCAAAAACGCGGGCATCGTCGCCCCACGAAAAAGAAGAGAAAACTGACAAAAATCAAGTCAGTATGGTCAGCATCGATTATGGTGTCTACACACCTCCATTTCTGTTTTCCATCGCTTCAGGACACTCTTGCAGTGCCTGCCCCCACCCGTTCCTAGCCCGAGCTGAGGGATGTCGCCGGCGTCGTCGCCATCGTTGGAGGGACAAAGCCTCCTACAGAATTGATGACGCGGCAACTGGCAAGTCACGCGTCACCCGTCACACATCTCGTCACACGCGCCTTGCACGACACAGCCCACTGGACACTGGCTCAATGCCTATCGACATGTTCAGCAAGAAAGCCCCCATCAATAAAAGACATTTCACTGCAGTCTCGGACCACGTGAGAAATGAGGGGGAGTGTTGAAGTAATGCGGCGCGGAAGCAAATACCGGAGCCCGGCTCCGAGCGCCCGTCGGAGTACCGGAGCACAGTACGGCCGCGCGCGTATGTGCATGCAGTTAGCGGCATCCAAAGCCGTGCTTAACGGACAAGAGATCGAGTATATACTATATTACTATACAGTCACTAGCATACCCAACCGCTGGGCATCGAGCCCGATAGAGTACATATAAAAGAGCTACAGTAATAGTACGGCTCCCTCAGTTATCGTGCCGCACGCGCGACCACTGAGGTGAGCCGGGCTATCTTATATTTAGTGTTACCATACTCACAGTAGATTAGATTGTCCATCTTATCTAGGTAATATCATAAAGTTATCGTGCCGCACGCGCGACCACTGAGATTGTCCATCTAATCTAGATCCTTCGCGCGCGCCCGCTTTCACTCACTCGTACTACCTTCTAGTATTGCATCAGCTGGTAGGCGTAGTGGGTGTATGGAGTGGTATTGGTTGGTTCGTTGGGCTGATCCTGACTTTCTGATCTAGCAACGTTGCTAGTTCGGCAATCGGTGCTTCGGTTGTTTCGTTCGGGACGTCGTATTGGTGTATAAACTCCGCTTGCTGTCTGAGTATGGCCTTTCCTTCTGGGAAGACTACTTGGTGCCAAGTTCCTTCGTACTCGCACACTATTATTGAGCTGTCGTTCAAGATTCGCTCGTCGTTGTCACAGAATACCTGGAGCGGGGTGCTCGCGTGGTTATTTGGGTCGTTCGCAGGTAGGATTCGTATCCTGGTGTTTCGGTTTCCTTTGAGTAGTCCTACATCCGATATCCCGATCGGTTTTCTGCTGGCTTTGCCTTTACTACTGCTAGCCGTCTTGAATAAGGAAGTTGAGTCTAATGTCACCGCCGCGTCTGACGAGACACTAAGACTCAGAATGGATGAGAGATGAGCTAAGTCCTTTGGCGACTTAGATGCTTTAGAGCAGAGGGTTCTGGCCGACTCAAGTACTTCTGAGCGACCCCTCTATGAAAGGAGCTAGGAAACAAGTGGTATTGAGACAGGAGACTCAACTTGCCGCTCTAAGGCGCAAGTTGATGCCCTTATATACTGCTAAGGACAAGGGATGACTCATACAACTACAGGGATCCTAGGGATGAGTCACAATAAGGTTCTGGGGTACAGGCTACCAGAACAATAACGCGAGAACATCAGACCAGTCCATCAGAATCATAACATAACTAAGGTACCAATAGAGGCCGCATGGCCGGTACTCCTTCAAGAACACACAAGATACACACGCAATGCCCGGTTGCCCAACTTATTCCGGTCCACGGCACGAAGCCGTCCCAGAGGCCGGTGACACCTTCCCACCGACGTGTATGTCAATCTCGCACAGGGGCAGCGAGTAGGCTGGAGGGCTCAGCATGTTGGTTGGCGGCGACAGCAACTGTCACCGACAGGCCGCGGTGTCGTTCTACTAAGTCTGATCAGTCTGATCAGTCGTATGCTCAAGGTCGAGCAAAGCGCCTCTTTGTATGTGGAGTTGAGAGACGGTAAGAGAAGAGAAGATCAACCTAAGTCCAACGCTACGTTGTGGACAATAGGGACTGAAAGGGGACATCAGGAAAAGATCCATCTGCTTGAAAATGGCTTAAAAGTCCTTAAAATGGCTTTTTAGCATTCCAAGAGCTCTCAAGCTAAATAAGCCCATATTTTTTTGTTTTTTGTTTTAAGCATAACTCAGTCAATTCTTGTCCAATTTGCATGCTTGAGGGCTCATTTGAATCGCATTGAAAAGGGCTACGTCATGAATACATAGAATTTGCAATATTCCCACATTTCACCATTTCAAGCTAAATTAAGAGGGAAAAAGCAGATGGATCTTTTGCTGATGATGGCAGTACCAGGTTCGCAATGGAATCGCCTTTCCTTCGGGGGGCGCTTGACAGTACCTTTGACACATGCACAGCTTTGTCTTGGAGCTCATTCAAACAGATTGGAGGGAGGAAACAAGATGTATATTTCATCATAGAAGTACAAGATGGAGAGCTATCAAATGTGTATCTGAGTAGCCAGAACAAGCCTGTAGGCACCGGCAGACATCAGATGTAGTGACAAAGGTCAACTCAAGTCAGATGACGTCAGCTCAGGTCAACACAAATCTCACTGGGCTTTAGGGCCTAGGCCAGATCACATGTTTTGTCATGTGTTTGAGGGACCATGTGACAGATGATTCATTCCTTCTGACTCATTGTTTCCTACAAGCATGGTGGTTAAGGGGGGTAATACATGGTCTTGCAGGTCTTTGCGGAAGATGAGATTTGAGAGAATGTTGTTTTTGGGTAATACACGTCTGGTTCTTGTTGCTAAGGGCGCACGCAGGTGCGGTGGTGTTGGGAGGGAAAATGAGAGGTACAGTGGTAATTCGGAAAAGGCCATCGCGTCTGGTCGTGCATGTTTGTGCATGTCTTGTAACTTTGCATTCGGAAACGCCTTGAACCTTTACATGGTATTCTTGAGTTTCAAGGGGCGCGGATACATGCAGTACTGAGGATAAGGGAAATATGATAGCTTGATGGCCATGTGATCTGTGCGACTGTGGGTGGCGAACATAGTTCGTCACAGTTGTCCCAATTACTGTGGTCGTAAAAGACTGTAAGATTTTTAGTAAAGATGGATAAGTTAAGCCTTGATCTGGGCCATTATATTACGCAAATGTGTCCTTACTCTAATACGTCCAAAGTCCTCAAGATAGTATTGTTTAGCAATAATCCAATGAAGTGATCAAAATATTTCCAATTCCAGTTCGTTCTCATCAAGTTGCACGGGCATTAAACGCGCCGATCCTCTCAGCGTCCTTGCACGTCCGACTCCCCCTCTCAATGTCTGTCACCCAGGTGTAACGCTCGCGGGCAGAGCCCGCCCGCAGCGTGATTGCGTCTCCGCCGCGTCTATAAGCAACTGACAGCTGGAAGGACAGCTCATCTGCAACCTTATAATAAGATAATTGCAAAAAAGAGGGACGGTGATCCTGACGCACCACCTCTATATCTCAGTCCCTCAGGCTCTCCTACCTGAATCTCTGACAATGGAATCGGCTAAACCGAATTGAGGCTGAATACACTAACTGATCAAATCCTTCTCGTTCATGCACGCACCATGCGATACAGTGTCTTCCCGTACTCGTCCGTCAATAGGAGAAGATCACTGCAAAGGAACGCCCGCAACTTCCGCCCGCTTTTGGCTTTGTTGAGAAGTCCCTCTCTTAGTAATTTCCGGTCACCTAAGTACCGAGTCGGCGCTGTCAGATCCAGCCGCCTTGAAGAAATCGAGCGTAAGGGTGTGTATAACCAACACTGGACTTGGCGGCACGCACCCTTGGCCAATCCACAAATCCTGCGAGAGGGTCTTGAGCCGATCACGACCTTCCTGCTCCCGTATCGTCTCATTGATGGTGTTCAGGATCCTTTCGGCCGTTTGTAGCGCGCGTTCAGTCAGGTCTCTATCTTGATCGGGTTCTGTGTATTGCAGAATCTGCTTGATGAGCAATGGGTATCGGGTTATGCGTTGCACTGAAAAACAAATAATGATGATCTCAACGAACAACTTAAATGGGTCTTCCTTACTAGGCACGAGCAGGTAGCTGGAAATGTCGAGGTTGCGTACAGCGGGTTCCTCCCGCAGTCGCTACGATCCATCAGCTTCGCCTTGGCCCACCATTGGATAGTCCTAGAGTGACCAATACTAACATACCTGTAAAAGAGCGGAAAGATCTGCATTTTTATCCCTTTCTGACTGCAACATTCTGACTGCGTTTGCCTGATTGACACAGTAATCCTAAATCCGACCATCGTAATTGGCTAATACATAAGGGATTGAATGAAAGACTCACCTTGTAGTTTATCATGTTGATCATATCTTTGTCCAGTATGTCCCCAATTGTATCGATGTATAACCTACAGCTACGCTGTCGCTCCTCGAGCGAGCTCAGAAAGGTCGTATTCGTCAACAGGATATCTTCAACATTTGCAAATATGATAGAAATCGTCTTGTGACCCAAGAGCCTTGACATGCTCGAGTAGAATATCTATATTTACAAACACAGACACCATCGAATCATCGATGATGTACAGAAAATGTACACACACCTCAACAACGAGCTGCAGGTCTCTCACATAAGCACCTTCCGTAGCAATAAGCTCGAAGATTGCCTTGCCAAACGTATGGTTAAGACCGTCTTACACTTACATATTGAAGATAGAAACATACCTCTTGCCTGCGCCGCTCACGATCTGGCAGTCCGTCCAGTGCAGACTTATCCACAAGGCTTGCCCACGACTCGACGTTTAACAGTCAGCATTCCTCGCTGTAGCTTCAAAACGTAAACGTACCAATCCGAAACCCGGGCTGTCTCCCCGAGTTGGTGATCCTAGCGTTACCGTACCAGAAGACGAACTTGAACTCATAATCGGAGCCGAAATCGTCGACATAACACGAGTTTCCCTTTCTTGCATAGGCGTACGCGAGCGCCCCAGGAAATGCGAGATGCGACTCCCATATGACGAAGAGGACGTGCTGCTTATATTCTCCTTACTCCTTTCCTTGTCCGAAAGGCTCTCATGCGACTGAGCAGGGGTGAGCGAGAACGAGCCAGAGCCCAGGCTCGGACTAGCGGGCGGTAAAGGTAAAGGCAACGGTTGATCAATGGATGACATGGACAACCGCGAACTCTGCTGCTTGAATGCTTCGTAACGTTCGTATGCATCATCAAGATGCTCCTGCACCCGCGTGGGCCGGTCCAGCTCCCCGAATCTGCCCGCTGGGTTGATGTGGCCACAGGCGGCGGCGCGGGCGCTGGGCGATGCCTTGGTTGTACTGCTGTAATCGCACGCCGACGTTGTATACGGGGCGGCGGCCTCGTCGAGTCTTTCTTGACTATAATCCCGGCTGCTTCAAGTACGAGCCGACGTTCCACCACTCGCACCTCACGCTCAAGTTTGCGTTCCTCCTCTGTCATCGCCGTTTCATCATCCTCTGAGTCCGAATCAGAGAAAGAATGATATTCAGTGGTGGCACTGTCTGAAGCGTTCTCATTTCCAGCTTCGTTTATATCACTTTGCGATACCCGAGAGAATGCTGCGTCTTCAGCAGAAGAGAGTGATGGCGCATCAGAGAATTCTGATGTCGCACTCGCGTTCGGGACTAGTGGTGGCGGTTCGGGAGGCGATCGCATCGACATCAACTTGGACGAAGCATGAACATCTGGATGTGTCCAACAAAAAATAACCAAATGTTCATATTCGGGGGTACATGTAAAAGAAAACAAAAAGAAGTTTGTTTAGCCTGGATCCAGCCAAAGAATATGTAAACGACGACTCAGGAAAATGGAAGCTTGACTAACCCTCAATCTCCAAGTAGGCAGCCGGGACGATGAAGATAACCCCATCCCTTTCAGCCTTGTACCAGTCGCGGTCTGAGCGGTCTACGACAGATATTATATCGCCTTCGGAGAATGGCAGCTCGTCGGCACTTCCCCCTGGGTAGTCATACAAACCTTTTGCACTAACTGCGAAAAAGTAAGTAAAAATAAGGGTTAACAATAAAACGACTCACCTGTCTCAAATGTCTGGATATACGTCTTGGGGAAGAACCCAGCTTTGCCGCTGCTTGCGACGGTGCCATACCACCAGTCGCCCCCTGTCTTTGATGCATAAGCAGTTATCACAAGGTTCTCGCCGAACGCTACAAAGCAGGTAATGACGGGCTGCATATCGAAATGATGACGCACATAAGTCCTCGGCTCGCTGGCCGTCATATGGGTACAGGGTCCTGACACGGTACTCTGGGATCCCAATGGTGTCACGCAAGTAAAACCGAAATCCATGGTAACATACCGGTACTATGATCTATGTCCTCGAATGGATCCAACTGTCCCTCTTCCGCGTGCGCGACTTGGATGACTGGCACAGGTTCCACATGACCATTCATCTCCTTGCGGCCCTGCTCATCGTCCTCCTCTCCCATCGGGGGCAGGCTCGGTTCTTGGCTCGCGCGCGTGCCTTGGTCCGCAGCGAGCCCCATGTACCAGTCTACTGACTGTCGACTTTGATGGACGTTGTTTTCGGGGTGCGATTTTTCAGCAGGTGGGACGTTTGGGGTGGCGCTGACATTCGGATGCGGCGCGACGTCCCCAAGAACGCGTCCGGTGAAAGCGGACGCACTACGGTCACTCGTGACAGTCTTACGCAAGCGAGTACCGCTTTGGATGGCGCCGAGTAGCGCACTGCGGTCGCCTGCGGGAATTGGGGCAACAGCGACGGGAGGCGCGGGGATAGGCGGTGCAGGTGGTGGTGGTGGTGGCGGCGGTGTAGGCGCAGAGAGCGGCGGGGGAGTCTGAGCCTTCGGCGTCGCGCTCGCTGCTGCCGACTGCGGACGCGGTGGCACGCTAGCCGGCGGAAGGATCGAGCCGAACAGCTGTCGCGCAAGTTTATCACGTGTGTCACGCGAAGCGTTGAGCTCGTCCTCTGAGCTATCATTGCCTTCATCTTTTTCTTGTCCCCACTCGTCTTCGCTGTCACTAGGGGCGGTGTGATATGACGTCTTGACTATGGGTGGTGCAGGGCTCTTCGACGCGGGAGGCCCTGGCGGGAGAGTCGCGACAGTAGGGGCAGGCGGGGCAGTTGGCGCTGGAGGTGGAGGTGGAGGTGGAGGTATATTAGGAATAGGTGGAGTAGGTGGGGCAATTGTGTCGTTATCCGTGGGAAAGGGGGGCGAGACAGGCTGCGACCTGAAGAACGGGTTCCCACCATTGGTTGGGGGAGGCGTAGGAGCAGTTGGCGAAACACCACCACTTATCAAACGATTGAAAGGATTGTTCTTGCCTTTGTCCGCGCTAGTTGGTGGGACTGGCGGTGGGGGCGGTACTGGCGGAGCAAATTGAACTGGAGGAGGAGCAACAGGGGCCGGTGCAGGTGTCCTTGCTCTCCTCGCCTCTTTCGCTTCCTCTTCACGTTTAACCTCCTCTGCTTCTTCCTCTTCCATACGCTTTAGGCGCTCTAAACGTTCCTGCTTTGCCTTTCGCGCTTCCTCTTCCAGTCCTTGCTGCCGACGAGCAGCCTCCTCACGCTGCCTCTGCGCTTCTTCCTCTCTTTCTTCTTCCTCTAGGCGGCGGATACGTGCGAGGCGCTCCTCTTTCTGCTTGAGGAGGGCTTGTTCCCGAACACGGAGTTTCTCTTCGTCAGGGTCGATGGCAGGCGGTGCAGGTGCAGGCGGGGGAGCAGGTTTCAAAACAGCTGGTGCAACGACTGGCGGACTAATCTTAGGAGGCACATTCCCAGCAATGGAACGAGCAGCGACCCCAGCGCTGGGCTTGCGTGGCGGGGGTGGTGCAGGGGCACGGGACTTGACGGGAGGTGGAACTTTAGGTGGGATAGCAGCAGGAGCCAACGGTGTAGCCGGCGCTGGACTCGCAGGGGTGGATGAGCCCCCGCCTCGCTCGCTTCTCAATCGCTCGTCCCGTTGCCTGGCACGCTCTGCAGCCGCCTCCTCTGCTGCTCGCGCCTTTTCCTCGGCCTCCTTCTTCTCGCGAGCTAATCTATCCTCTGTACTGGTATCGAGGGTCGGCTTGGGCGTAGATGATGAAGGAGTAGCGGTAAGTCCCATGGCAGCCATACGTTCGGCGGTGCGGCGTTGCGCCTCGGCTTGGATGAAAGCGCGACGCTCTTCCGGAGTCATGTTCTTAACACTCGCGGCGGGAGACTTGGCAGGGGTCGGAGGTGCTGGAGGCGGTTTAGAGACCACAGGAACCAGGGCTGCAGGAGGGGGTGGGGGAGGTGGAGAGCGGGCCGCGGCAGGGGAGATCGTGCGCGCTCCCTATCGTACTTGCGATCCCAGGAATGGGAGCGATCACGGTAGGAGCGGTCACGGTCGAAGTCGCGTGAACGGTCATCACGATTGTCTCTATCACGGCCTCGATCTCTGTCATGACTGCTGGTATACCCACCGCCGTTGGCGTCGCGTGAGTAGCTACTGCCATACCGATCCCTGTCGCGATCACGGTCGCCGAATCGTCCAAAAGTTTCATTCCGTCGATCACGATCACGGTCCAGTTCACGTTTTTGCCTTGCACGACGCTCTTCCCTGTCCGCCAGCTTTCTTTCGACTGTTGGAACGCTCTCATGCATGAGCTCGAGAAGCTCACGCTCCAATCGTCGACGATCTTCATCCGCACGTAACGAACGCGGACCTCGCGAAGCGTACTCTAAGTCCTCTTGCACGCGCTGAACTTTCCATTTGAGATCTGACATCTCTCGATCGAGGGCATCATCCTCCGCAGTGCGTAGGGCACTCTCCTCCGTTGCGCGATCGAGCATTCGTGCCGTGTTTTCGAGTTGTCGTTTCATATCATTCAGGTCGGCCGCAGGAGAATCCCGATCAGAGGATGCACGTATAGCGCTACGGTCCAGGTGACGTGAGCGGGGCGTATAATAAACTGGCTCCTCGTCGGTGTGCTTGTATACCGTTGCATCCTGACGTCCACCGGCGCCTGGTGCGCTGGAGGAGAGGAGAGAGCGATTGGGGAGACGAGATACCGGCGCGTCGAGCCCTGACGGCGAACGCGCACGTGATGGCTCATTCTGAAGAAGATTTTTGACGAAGTTAACGGAGGTGTCCAAGTCGCGATGCGAAGGGGGCACAAGCTCCGACGGGAGCTCATCCGGTATGTCGTTACCGTTCAGCTCTGGGACGATATTAGGGATTGATAAAACATGGCCCAACCGTGATCACATACTACGATAGATTAGGCCCATGGCAACGTGAAATTCTGCAATGTTGAGCTTGCCTCGGTTGTCCACGTCAGCCAAAGTCCTGAGGGTATTCATAAGTGCGAGTCGACACGTTGAAGAAGTAAGCTTACCAGACTCGGGCAAGGTCATTCCTATCTAAGCCACTTTGCCCAAAGACCTCAATCGCAGTCTTTCCGTCAATAAAACCTGAACCCGATGTATCCCAAGCCCTGAAAATCTGATCGTAGCTCTTCTTTTCCGCCTTGGAAAGAGTCCACGGTACACGAGGGGCGGTTGTTCCCTTGACTTCCTGGTTATGTTGCTGGAAGCTTTGCTGCAGAGAGAGACCACCTAACTGCTGCTGAGGTTGAAGCAATTGCGGAGCACCGGTAGGGTTATACGGTGCAGCAGGATTGGCCGGAAGGAATGTATTGGACATCATCTGGAGACGAGGGTCAACGAAGCCAGTGGCCTGAGGGACGAGGGGTTGTATGCCGCCGCTTGGACTGGGGAAGCCAGTCTGTTGAGGGACGAGGTTGGAGCCGCCAAAACCAGGAGACGAACTGAGGAAGCGATTTTGCTGATTGACTCCCAACAGATTGGATGAAGGTGGAAGAGACGGAGGTTGTTGCTGAAACTGAGAAGGTAACGGTGGTACGGGCGGAATCGGAGGACGTTGTTGCTGCTGAAAACTACCAGGAAAGCCCGTTTGCTGCGGTACCAGAGATGGACCCGCTCCTGGAAAACCAGTCTGTTGGGGCTGCTGAAAGGGAGGACGCTGGCCGGGAAAGCTGGGCTGCGGAGGGAGACCTCCCTGAGGAAAATTAGGCTGTTGAAAACCCTGATTTTGAGCGGGATAACCGGTTTGCATAGGGTATTGATACCCCGGCTGGCCCTGTCCCCACTGAGACATCGTGAAAGTAAGGGAAGAGAATAGAAATGCTTTGAGAATACCCTGTGCCAAAACGTCACCGCGTCAATCAGTCGCAGTCGGGCAAACCGGGCAAACCGGACTGACCGGATAAATCAAGCGGAGATAGAAAATTAAATGTCTATTTTTTTTGACTCTCCCACACGTCTTTCCTCTTCAACCCACGAACCTAGTCAAGGCCTCCTGTGATCTGTCTACGCTGGATTCCTGTTACGGTCGTGGGAAACCGTAGCAGCCTAATCATTCTCTGCCATTTCCCTTCGTTATGAAGGTGTCTGGACCACAGAGAGCTTCGGTTGTAATGTCTCCGTGAGTTGAGGCCAGTGTGTGTTACTTTCTGGCCTCGTAGTTTGGAGACAGACATCTATCATCACGTTCTTGTGTTTCACTTAAAAAGTTGTCTTCTTCGCTAAGTTCCGGATATGATTGAATTGTAACATGCCCTGTTCCACGCCGCTAGCAATCAATACTTCTTTGTTAAACCATTCTAATTAACACATAATTGACCAACCGTCTCAGCCATCCCGCAGACCAGGTTTTTTTTCCACATACCAGGCGATATCTTGCCCAGGTTCGTCGACCGCAGCGGTCCGTAGCCGAATCGACTATGATAGACGCACGATGATGTTGCTCGTGTGATAATCTAGTCGGGTGAAATCACATGGAGTCAAAAAGATGTCCTTGTTGTCCCTAGACATGTGTATTCCGGTGCAGGACCTAGTGTCAGGTCATCCTCAACGGGTCGATGCAGGCTGAGCTGGATTGTATGTCACTCGATCCAAGACTACTGGTACCATGATGGCACCGGCACAAAGTCAAGAGCCTGCGTCACAGTGCGGCTGAGCGCAGTTGCCTCAACGGCCCAGAAGTGATAAATGAACCTGTATAGCAAATATCGAAAATAAATAACTATCCTACGAGAGGATCTCGTTTCTGTGGCGGTCAAGTACTCCAACGCAACCCGTGACATACGCCGACAGCGGGGACTCGTAAATCGAGCCTCCATTATTGAGACCACTCCAATCCAGGTTTTTTGCCGACCCTGTGAGTGGCACAGTTCCCCTGGGGAAAGGTTTCACTGGCATAATGGGCCCGTGCCGACCGATGGTCGTAGTACGATAGCGACCCGTCATACTAAATGTTCAAGTTGTTGACGCCTACTGGTATCATTGCCTGTCACCGAATGTACAAGCCCTGAGTCCAATCAGAGCAGGGAAAGATATCTTGCTTCCAGGTTATTTAACGATCTGTCGCGGTTTCCAGCGTGTGTCGCTCATCCAGCAGCCTCCCCTTTTGAATATGAACAGTACGTATGACGCGCGAATGTGATGATCCTTGTGTCAACAAATCTGACATTCCAGTTCCGCCAAACGGTAGGCCGATAGTCTTGAACCGGCACCTTTTATGCTAACTTGAAGTCCAGGCTACGGGTTAGGGTAGAAGAGACTTTTTTTTAAATCTGAATTTATATTCCGCGGCGCGTAAGTTACAACGAGGTACAGACTACAGAGGCGATCATGTAGTTACTACGCGTTATGCATTTCTGTTTAGGCGTTTTACATCAAATAAAGGGGTAGAAGAGACGGAGTATTACAGCAGAGCAGCCTCGGAGACCTTCCATTCAAAATTCCGGTTCGGAGCAGCACATTTCGAGCCCCGAGCGAGCTCAATCCTGAAACGGGATGAAAAGGAGTCGTGGATTGCGCGTTCATTTGAACGTGTCATATAGATATGAGGATCAGTGGTAAAAGCGGGGTCGTCGGCTAAGGGGCGTCTGAGAGGATGCCCATTTGTGATCCTTTGAGATGTCGAAACTCGACTCGAACGACGCAGTTCAAAGTTCAAGTCGAAGCTGAAGACAAATACGTTTCAAGTTTTATGATGCATTCATAATATTTCTACTCAAAAAAGCCTACCACAACAACATACCATCATCATAATATATACCGAAGAATTCAACAATAAGCTACTGTCTGTACTTGTATTGGAATTGCTACAGTCATGCGATCAAACAAACGGTGCATCAGGACCAATGGGCGGTTCTTTCATAGCGTTGTCAATCAAGGGAAATAGTAGGGAAGAAAGAGGGGGTGGGGGGAGAAAGCATAAAGGAGCATTCAAATCGGTACACGGGTTCACACAAGCATGCTGTGCCGTCGTCCCTCGTCATCTTCAATGAAAGATCGCCGAGATGCAGAGACCACAGAGCTCCGCCGGCGCATATCGACGTTTGACAAACCAGCACGTACACTTGTTCCCGCGAGTGGCTCGTCATCAGCTTGAGCGCCATCGCTCTCGTCGTCATCTATGGGTGGGCGCGTGCGTGACTTGCGCCGTCGTTCGGTGACCGTGGTGGTATCTTCGAGGGAGGAACGTGGGTTCTCCCCTGACAGGGGCTGAGAGCCGGAGGGTATCCGCTTCAACAAAGGCGGCGTGGGATCGGGTTTGCGCATCTTTCTGCGGATCGAGAAGCGAAAATCAGACCACAGTGGAAGGAACGTAAGAGACCGAATGCGCACGTGTTGAGCTTAGGCTCAGTGTAGTTGATGCTCTTGCGCACACGGCGCTCACGGCCCACTGTTGAGGAATCCGGTTCCGCAGGCGGAATGGGTATCGGTGGTGGACTCGAGTTGCGGGGAGTGGGAAGGTGCGATGGTGCCGGTGTGGTTCCAGGTGTCGAAAGCGGCGGGCGGGTAGAGCTAGTGAGTGCCGAGGAAGGCATGTCTGAGTCGGTATCTGACGGTGTTCTGTGATGATCCTGATCTGCCAACAAATAAATAACACCGGATTTGAGACCGAAGGGGCCATACCCGAAACGTTTGTGTCAAGTGGAGGAAGAGAGACGCGAGACCCAAAAGCGTTCGTCACATCCTGCAGTCGTTGACCAGCTATTTCGGGGTCGTCTCGCAGACGGCGCTTCTCGCGTTCACGAACATCCTCTACTACCACCTCTTCGGCTTGTGCTTGCGTCAATGTACGTTTCTTTTTCCCCTTGTTCGTTACACGCTCGAGGTTGGGCTCTTCATTGGCATTGGTTGGCCGATGTCCGAGGATTGCCTCGTACACTTCTTCCTCCTCTGCAAGCGCAGCATCACGCCGTAACGGCGAGCCAAATGCGGGACTAGGGGGCCGGAGAGGAGGGGAAACCCCACGGCCCTTAGACGAACTAGAGGCAGAACTTGAGCTTACACTACCGCAAGAACTCGTAACGTTGATGAGACCACTCTGGCGTCGTGATACGCGTTTCTTGCCATGTTTTAGCAATGATTCATTAATATCGACTTGGATTGTTGCGACAATTGGTAGGGGTAATGTTGGTGGGGATACAATAGGTGCAGGTGCAGGGACACGGGATGACGATGACGTGGAGCGCGACTTCTTGCGGCGCATGACAGGTGTCGGACTCTGAGAGCGATCCTCCGCGAATGCATCCGATCCTGCCTCATCCTCTTCAAAGATCTCAGGGACACGCGGTGGCCGCGCAAGCCGGTTGGCATGAGGAGAAGCACCGGGGTTTAGCACGGGGCGACGTGCCTTCGGAAGGGTATCTCTCTTTGGAGATGGTGATTTTGGGGAGGGAATGTTAAAGTTCTTGCGTATGGAGCCGAAGCTTCTAATCAAATTATGGACCTGAAATAGAGGATTTAGCGCACATGCTCAGAACAAACGAGGACCCTAGATTTAAGAAGGAATTGAATTAAAAAATCGACCACAGAACGAGTAGTCAAGACGCAGCAGTAGAAAAGAGTGACCCTGATATGTGAGCCTGTGAGCCACCATGACGTCCGACGTCCCATGTGAGGATTGGTGAAAAGTCCCTAATTGAGCATAGATCTACGCCACGCAGAAGATACCCCGAATAGTACACTTCACATAACGATAGAGAGAAGCGCGTGTAAAACAAAAGTTGTCCTGCGATAAGGCGCCAACTCAAACCCGCTTTGACGGTTTCACGCCCAATATCGAGGACGGAATAACTGGTAGCAGAGCCAAATAAGAGGTGTCCAGGTGAGCCAAGTGAGAAACGGCAAGGCGTGGCTTTCTGCTGCAGTGCGATGAAGCAAGAACATGAAAATGGATACTCACCGCGGACTCTGCGTCAGTTATGATGCGCTGTGACTTTTCTTTCTCCTTTTTGAGCTGCGAGCCAAGCGCAATTTCAGAGGCACGTAAACGCAAGTTTTCAACATGGAGGGCCGAGATTTGAGCGTTGAGTTCCTCTATTCGGACACTAAGGGTTGAATTAAGCCTGACGGGCGATCAGAGGGTGAAGAACGCGGAGTGCAGCGTGAACGGACTTTGTGATATGTTTATTGGCGAGGAGAAACTTCTTCTTGACTGTAAGATGAGATGGAGGGTGAGAAGGGACATGAGTGGTGGGAAAAGTTGGGAGACACATACAGTTTTCGAACTCGAATAAGGCGTCATTTTGTCGTTCGTTCATGGACACGCGCGACTCGCGCCTGCTCATCGTGGATAGCGGTGAGCAGGCCGAGACCGTTAGATAAGAAATGAAGTCAAGGGGAATCAAGTGGGGGGAGCCTTGTGGGTGGTCGTGGCGAGTGAGGAGGCCGAGTTGAGCGGTTTTGCCTCGCGGTGATGAACACTCCTTGTCACGTGGCATCTCCAAGCCTGCCTGTGTGTGTCTGATCCCCCTATTGTTCCACCACTCGCTCATTATTCCTTTCCCAATTCCAACTGTGAGACAGAGGCATAAAGCCGTAATGTCGACGTCGAATAGCTGAGAAAGAAAGAAAACTTGCAGACCAACCGAGACTCGAGTTAGTGTGAGCATGTCACAGCCACCAGTATTGCCATTTATGGCCACACCAAGGTCCAACTTGAACTTGAACTTGTCACGCCCTCCCGATAAGCCTCACCAACTGAGTCCCCGAATTCCATCATTACAAGTCAAGGAGCCCCACGTTCTGCATAAGCCGCCCTTGGGACCGGTGAAGCCCCCTTCAAGTCTTCAATGTCAACGTATACTCCTTGTTTCCCACCTACAGACACTTCGAGACTACGACGTCCCATCTCCACAAACTCATCCGGTACTTCGACCTCCGGAAGCTATGGGTCACTCAAAGTCTCTTACAGCGCCGGCCTCTCTCGGTCTCATTTAGCTCTGGCGTCAGTTTCTGAGTACATTCGCCGTCCCCCATCCCCAACGTCTACTGCAGTCGATATCAAGCGCGTGACCCTCCTACGACGCAAGTTTCGTCTTGCCATCGATGCCACATATCGGGACACTAGTAGCGGGAAGTGGGCACATGTATATGAGATGGCTAAACTAGGAAGCACAAGGGGGAGATGGGAAGGCACGTGTTCTGGACGCAGTGCCCTATACACAGTTCACAAAGCTCGTAAGCAGGACCACCAAGGTGAATGGTTCAAGTAAGAGAACGTTCCTCACAGAACTCATTTGGAAGCAGGAATAGCTATTGAGAACGCAGACCCCTATCCCCGCCCCCCTGTTCCTGTATTTGACCCCCGAGAAATCCGTGAACGTGTTGAGAGCTGGCAAGCTCACGTCTTACCTTCTCCTCTTCCCCAAGTCAGTGAGGACTTTGAGCTAAATCGATCTATGCATCTTGGGGATGCCAAACAATCATCACAGCTCAACTTTCCTATTGTCAAGCAGCGCAGAAGTGATGTTGCCAAAGCAATGAAACGTAAGGATAGCCCCTCATGCAAGGATCACTCTACGTCTCGCTTCTTTCGTGGCGTTGCAGACCCCAAGTTCCGTGATAATGACGGCATAAACCGCGACACTGAGATAGTGACCACAAGACCTTCTGATCCGTGTGGCTCAAACGCGGGGCGCACGTTGTACTCCCGGGCGGGAGCCCTGGGCGAGCATCCAGACGCCGCACGGAAAAGTTCATTGACTTCAGAAACAGCAGCCGGCCAACAAAATATACAGCAGGTCTCAGAGGTACGGTAGATCTCCGCTGCCATCGTAACCCACGTTACTAAGCATCGATTAGCTGTTTTTACCACCCTCCTTCCCTTCGCACCTTAGAACATCTACCCCGCCCCCGTGTCCCACGGCAAAATCTCCTCAAACCCAACTTACGAAGCCCCCGGGAATTCCACGAAATGAGAACCCGTGTTTTTCCGCTTCCCTGCCCTCCCCTTTACCATTCCCCCTCTCGCAAACCATTGAAGAAATCCAACGACATGAATCTCAGCCTAATGACTCATCCCCCCTATCAAGACACAAACGACCCTTGGACAGTTTTTCTCCAGAAGTTTCCCCAAATCGTTTGTCTACGCAGTGGCATCAGTCACCAGCTTTTAACAAGCACCACGACGGTGTACGCCGATGTGATCGCAATATTTTCACCACTCTCAGTCCTCCTGAGCATGTTCCAGTCATTGACCTTCGCCAGCTCACGCAGCGATCACGCGCAAAATCACTCCATCCCTCGCATGGGATCAACCCCATGACTCCTAAGACAAGGGACAAGGGAAAGGCCTACGTAATGGCGGTAGACATCTCACCCTCACAGCTGAGCTCATTGTCACCGCCGTGGACCTCCAGATCGTTGGCTCGTGTACCCTCCCCACACCTCCGGACACCTCCGCACTCTCAGACTAATTTTACTCACAATGCCGATGCATTCGCACACGCAACTGCGTCAACACAGCCACCACCGACAAAAGGCTTAGTACCTCGTGCAGATAGTCGGGCGCTTGCTGGTTCACAGGTTAATGCCGAGACTCATGAATTACTTGTGAACGATGCACTTGATCGTGGTGTGGCCAGGCTAGCTGCGAGATAGGGGAATGTCGTCCAAAGAAAAGAGGAGAATGAGTAGCTGTGAGGGAGGGAAGGGATTGGACTTGCTCGCAGTCGTCTTGTACAAGTGGAAGGCGATGAACACGAAGGGTGGGAAAACTATACAGTTGGGCCTGTGGCTGGCGGGCGCTCCGAGGCAGTTGTTCCGCCGCTTCGATTGAGTGTGCCTCTGACGCACACCTTACAGTACTATGATAGTGGTGTCGACTTTACTAAATGGGTGGTAAACGTTCCAGTGTTGGACGGCGTGCACAGGCACCACAGGTGTCGGAAGAGATCAAGCCTCGAGATGAACATGTGTAGGGTGTGCGCGAGGTATAGTTTCACCATCATTCGTTTTACATGCCTGTGTCAACTCCGGTCAAGTATAGCGAGACATCAGACACTACTGTATAGTTCGCTGGTCGTCCTGACAGTAACGATATCCATCACGAGTCACTTAGGCGCCCATGCTTACTTAGCCATTACTCCCGCATCAGTAAATTAGAAAATTAGATTCAGGTTTCTGACAACTCGAAACCCAGAAACCTGGAAACATCTGTACTCTACTATACAGGACGTGTACGTTTTCATAGTTTGACTATAAAGTGATAGACATTGTACATCATAGACTACAGTACAATAGTACATAAACTTAAAAGTTTCCGTGGGTTTCTTACTAGGGTTTTATCTGGGACCATTCAGATGGATGAGACGGGCGGGTTTCCGGGGAAATGGACCTACTGTAGGTTTCCATATGTCCAAGTTTCCGGGTTTTAGTATTTCCAGTGGTTGCTCAAGTTGAGCAACCTCCGGAAACTGAAACGCAGGACTACTGATGCCCCTGCCACTATAGCCTACAGTAAGTTCAAGTTATGCCACTCTGAACGGCGCGAAAGGGCTGTGCATACGATAATAAGTATTAATAACGACTGAATACGTAGCTTGCGCCCGCCGTGGGCGAACAGTCTACGAAGGTCCAATTCGAACTATTATATTGCCAGTGTACCACTGCGCTGTGTACTATCACCGCAACACCTCAACGTCATTGGATGCCAGACGTGATCGTCGTATCATTATTCCGATACGTAATGCGTATCATGACATGAGTATGTTCCGAGTCGGCAGGAACCGATTATCTGTACATACTGTACAGACGACACGCACGCCATCCAAAGCCAAAAGCCACGTCACCATGCGTATCGTATCTACATACCACAAACTTCCAATCAACCGCCAGGTCATCGACGACTCGGGCCGCACATCCTTTGTACTTGCATGCATGCATACATGTGTTTTAAAAACAAAATGGATACAAATCCCTTTGTGGCAACGGTCTATCTTCCCGACTCGAATCTGACCTTGCTCGCCGTGGAAACACAGAGCCTTGCCGCGCATACAACGCGGCGGCAAGTTGTCACTCCAGCCTCGCGGCTTCGGGTAATCTACTATTGCATGGGTACACCCATGAAAATTTGATCGCCGATGGAATCATTTGCCTTCCAAACCCCAGTGAACTATTGCCCGTGACGATGCGAATCCTGTGGTACCGTGTCAACTCAATAGTATGCGTACCTGTTTCAGATATCCCTTCGCCGTTTTCTCCGGGGCTTTTCCTCCTTTGCGTCAAACAATGGACGCCACAAGACGAGCGCCGATGCCTAGTACAGTAAATGTCACGCCAAATAGAATGCTGCCGAAACATTACTTTGACCCGGGAGGTATTCGGTTGCGCAGATGGACCTTCTCTTCGAATTATTTCTTTTGCCCGGGGTATTCGTTTCGTGCGCGCTTTCGACACCGGGCCAATCAAGGGACGCTCAGGGCTCGAGCAACGCTAATCACAGCCCTCCGGTCCGTGCTAGTGGTGCAAAAGACTTGAGGGTGTGGCACCAAAAATTGATGTCATGTAGAAAATTGCTGTTGTCGTCGAGTCAAACACTATGACTGCCGCGCTCAAGAACGTGATTTTCATCTGCGCTTCAACCGGCGATCAGTAGGCCGGGTTTACTACATCCGATTTGGGCAATTCACTGTTCAAACGTTCCGAGTCTGCCCTCTACAGCTTTCTATCGTCTCGGGATTAGAGGGAAAAACTGTGTTTTGACCACTGTATTCTGTGCTTGACATGACGACAATTTGAAAAGGATGGCGACACCGCTCAGTTCGCTTGTGACTGTGGCAACCTAAACGAAATTAGCAGGATACTTTACGAGCAACCGAAAACAGTTCGTTATAACCCATTAACCCTTCTCGGTTGCCATCCACGTTGTTCCATCGTGTCAGCGCCCATTATTACGATTACGGTCAACCCCTTTTGGAGTTGGACTGGTCGGAGTACTGAGATCCCGCAGCTAAGCTGAATCATCGAAACGAACATTTAGATGGTTTCATGAGAATCATGACAACCCCACTGGCGCCCATAGGCGAGGTGAGAGTGTGGTATTTGCCGGCTGGGTTTGAATTAATTACAATTACAAATTGGTGCCCTACAGCAGCCACAGTTCTCGGGATCACACACTATTAGGATAGTTCAGTTCACGTATCCGAGCGGAGACATATTGCCTCGCAGCAGCGCCGAAGCCGGTTCCGCGGCGATGGCCTGGACTTTCGATACTGTCCCGAATTGCGTTACTGTAGGTATTTGACTTTTTCATTTATTTGCAACGTTTCGTTACATTTGCTCACCCAAGGCCAAGCCTGCTCGTCTATCTGGCAGTTTCCATGCATACATAGGTGACTATGTGACACCAAACTGCCAGCCTTTTACGGATCATGGCACGTATGCTCCCCGTTTCCGGATCCCAGTCAGGCTAAGCATCAAGTCCCAATGATCTTGTCTTGTAACGAATCGGCTACGAGAACCCATCACACCGCGTTGGGACCGATCCAAACTTTGAGGCTACGGCACCAATTCATCGGGCTTGCATTGTTCGGCATATATAAGTCAGCTCCATACCCTCTCCCTAATCCTCTCACATCTGACTTTCACTAAGACGCCTAGCGAATCCCTACCTAATTTCTAATACATCGCAATGTGTCATTCCCGACGGTAAACCCACCCTTTCCTGGGCGACCGTGTCCCGTGCTCACATCATGCCTCGCAGCGTCAAGAACATCTACTTGTATTGTGGTCATACTGTCGATCTGGTAAGTAGAGACCTTCTAAAAGTTGGTTGGGTGATCTAATCGACAATATCAGAAAGAGGAATTAGTACGTACTTATCTGTCTAACCTCAAGCGTCAAACAATCTGAGGGATATTTACAGATTCAATGCGCAGACACTCGATGTCGACTGAGCCCTTTCCACCCCGCGAACTGCGTTAACTGCAAAAAGACGTGTTGGCAATAGTAGGCCCCCTTTCCAGATCGCGTGGACCACCCTCACTCATTAATATTCCCGTGGCCCCAAGTCGGCAATTCCCGGAGCAATATGGTGCGCTCATCGGTAGAATGCTCATTTTGCATCCTCATCTGATTAGGCTCCTTGCAGCACCTCAAATCTCAAGTTATTGTCCCTCATGCTCAGGACGTGCTAGGCGGGGGTGATTCAGTCTGTTGTGCGCATCTTAATCGAATGCTTACTACGTGCTGTCGAGTCTCGACGCCAGTCATTAGTACTTACTACGTGATTATACCACAGATCTTGCATAGTATATTGTACATCACTACTACTTTTTGCACTCACACGCACATCCTGTACACTCTACACGGTCGTGACTCTGAGCCGATGCTAGCTTTGCTTCACAAAACAGACCTCGTAGGCTCCTAATTAACTGAGATAATAACATTTAGGACTGAATAACTATAATTTTCTTCTAAATGCTCAAATGTATCTTGACGTGTAGAAGGCTACAAGCCTAGGACTCCAAGGAGCAACTTATGGGGTGGCAGAGCCGCTGGGGTTTCGATCAATATCCGCGGGCCAATTGAATCAAATGTATTGAATTCAGGCTAGCCGTAGGCAATCATAGAATCGCAGAAGATCTAATGGATTGAAAAATTGCTCCGCAACATATCGTATAGTCAAAATTATGAAACCCCTCAAATTTTAAATTTTGGTAACCTGGAGACTGGACGTTGTGGCGAACGGTCCTAAAAAAAGGCTCTTGATTGATGGAATACATGACCTGGCCACCGACTTCTCACGACTTAAATGAGCTTGTTGCGATGGATGTGATCATGGAGAGGATACCCAGGAGTACAGAATGACATTGGATGGAAAACCAGTGAAGTCAACAGGGGTTGTTGTTCAACTATCTGCGTAAATCTGGAATAGGATTCTGTTCCAAGGCCGTGTGTGATTTAACTCAGAGGGCGTACTCAGCGAAACCTTTTTACCATCCATATGATTTTTTTTCAAGGTAATCGATAATTTTTTAATGTTGTACGTATGCAACTTGCGCCGCATCGCAGTCAAGGCGAATAGACCACAATCGTATGATCACTTTGATCAGGGTCTTCCCCAATATCAATGCTTTCCCCGTACATCCCCGCCAAGACGAGCGTAACGGGCAAATATTTCTGCGCTTCTGTAATTAGTGTTGTGAAGCATCTCATCAAGTTTAAACTCAGAAATGACTCAAATGAGATTGGGGAATATCGTGTGGTCAAAAGCGAAAGACGTCCGCGTCGTCCGATGCTGGTTTGTTCGCTCGGCTGTGCCACACCGCTGGATGGGATATTGTACTCTGAGTGAGTGATGCATGTACATAATGATGGATAATGTCCAAGAACTTCAGATCTAAACCTGTCAAATCCATAAATACAGAACACATGATCATGCAGTACCAACGCGCACCACTGGCATGCAGCATCAATCATCAATCATTTCTGCCGATCTTGGCATGTATTCTCGTAACCGGCGGGAAGACACAGGGGACCCTTAGCAGGTTTTGACAGCGTTGACCGGCCTTTGGTTAGGTGCTCTCCGGGCCCGCCGGGCCTGAATATGGCCTGAATGTTAATTAAGGCCTGAATAGGCTTGAATCTTGTTCAAGATTCAAGATGCCAAATTTCGAGTTATGCCATCAAATGAACGGCCGATATTCTTTATCCTGCCAGTGGAATCCTCATTTGTACATTGCGCCGCCAACACGCATACATATCTGTAATTCCTGCCGCGTGAAGGTCTGGACCTCCAATCTCATGTTAGTCATCGGATGCCACGGTTATTGCCACCTGCGAGGTTCCTCCGTGTTGTTAGTTGTTGAGCAAATAAGCCCGAATTCCTGGAAGTCTCACAAACATCCCGGATCATTAGCTATTTGATGGCACAAATTTGGAGAGCCTTATTAAGGGCACAAATATCGCCATACCGGGAAAGCTGTCAGTGGCAAATGGCATTGAACTCGCATGACATGCAGTTTCACACATCGGCCAACATTTGACTGCCACTAGTAAGTGAACCATTCTGGCACTGCTTGCCTGACACACTGGCATGCCTAGGCTGTCCACTAGTGAGGCGGCATAAGCCGAACTTAGACAGATGTCAATGGCTCTTCGAGAAGTCTGAGCAGAGTACAACTTGAACCGGGGATGTGGGGTCAACAAACTTAACACGCGTCACGTGTCGTTGGCTATAACAAACCGCTGCAAAGCATTAGCGCATTAGCATTTGCATTACCACTAGCTCGAGCAGCGCCAGCTACGGCGATAGGATAAGCCGTTTCTGCGAAGGCGCAAGGGGTACGTCTTCTCCTTTACACCACCTAACACTGGTTTCGTGATTATTCACTTATCTACATTGGTCGTCTTGTTGGTCCGAGTCACTGAGCAGGCGTCAAGTAAGTCTATCTTTACCGTGTGAGATGCTACATTTCGGTATTTGATGCACGAGTCGGGCATAGAACAGAGTCAAAATTCCCTTGTAGGGGATTCATATCCGTCAGACGGACAGTGAACCCCCTGCATAAGTACTAGCGTCTAGCGTTAATGATGCGGGTCCTGCCGGACATTTCTACCAGATGACATCTTGCTGATGGCCAGTCAATCATCACGATCTCTCCACCAAGAAAGCTTCTCTGGCGTCCGGCGTACGAAGCCCTTTTTACTAACCCCATACGTCACACCATTGGCACTAGGTTGAAAGAGACCTGATTTCCGATAAAGGGGATGCCTGGTGATTCCTTCCTCCAATTCCGATGCAATTATATGCAAGGGTATACAGTCCCTCACGGTGTTTGTCTACCTCCTTGCGACCTTGTGATCCTGGAATAGCCTTGCTCATACACATTACCTCAACTGACAGAACACGAAGGGACTCCTCATTTGCTCATAATGCAGTACTGTAAGCCTCTCGCCGCCACTAGAATTCAGTAAGTTGATGTATCAACTAAATCACGGACTAGGCCCATTTTGGGTTTGGACGGCAGAGATGGCCTTAGTCGTAAATAGGTTGACACCCAAGTAAATGAGCTGTATTACGCCCAGGGGATCATCCGCAGTGCCACAGCAACGTGTTAACATGTTAACCCTTAAAGGAAGGAGGATTTTGAATGCTATCTGGGTACTTTCGACTATGCGCACCCATTTCATGTCGTGGGCGGAGTCTGTCAATCTCATGCCGTCTAACATAACCTATGACAACTGGTTTACTCTACAGAATTAAGAAGAGTACTCAGAGCCGCACTGGCATAGGCCTATCGTTTTTTTAGTTTCTCGTGTGTCAAGTTTCATTGCAGCCACAGTCTGTTCAACTTTACCACGAGGTTGTACAGACAGTCCATCATCATCGCAGTACTGTAGCAGAATTATTCTCAGGCTCGGAGATACCCGATGGGATCTACTTTCTACCCAAACAACTGACGATATTCGATGGATTGCTATGGAACACGCGCTTCCATTGTGGATATTATATGACAGTTTTCAGCTTTGTAGACCTGAATAAGGTTGTAACAAATGGCTGTTACTGGAATGCGCCGGCTGGTGCGGGTAATATGGACTCGGAGTCATTCTAACTGAACAGTTTACTGAACTGAAAGTACATATAACGCGGTCACAAGGTTGTACAATTACTGAGCAGATAAAGGCACTTCCCCGAGCATTTTTTGGAAATTTTGAGAAATGCTGCTGATTATTAATAAATAGAGTGATCTAGGACCGAGCCAAGTACTGACTATCCTAAATAGTCTAAACACCATTCATTCTACAGATTTGACGCATGAATGTCATTATGTATCCTCGCTCGCGCTCATATGCATTCATATTCTCGGCATCACAGGCATCACAGGCGGCTCCGTGTTTTTTTGGCCTTCTCGGTCTACTTACGCTTTCCCGTAATGCCATGAAGCGTGCTCGCGCCGGGCAGTGCGACGGTCTTCAGTATCCTGAGTGAGGAAGATGGGTAAAAAAGACATCAAGATGAGTTTATGCCCAGGAAAACTTGTATGGATGTGCATATCTAAGCACGAGTTGGCACCACCTTCGCATAAACTCTCCGATTGGTCCCGCCGCCAGCACAAGTTCACGACTCGGGTGGGAAACTCATGGTAAATTCCCTTCCATCCCACCAAAATAAACTTGAACCCGTAGCCACGACGCCGAGGCTCTCACTTCATTCAAGCCCGGCCAAGCCTGGGCACGCACTAGGAAATTTAGTAGCATACTTTACGTACAGTACACTGGCTCGAAGGGCCATGGCAATTCAAAACCCTCGCAAACACCACCTACAAGTCAAGCTCAACCACGGAGGAACGGATGCACGAGTGCTTCCTTCGGCATGATACGCCTTGCAGGGTCGAGGGCAAGGCATCTGTCCAGTAAATCAACGAACGACGTAAGGAGTTTGCGCTCGTCGTCTTTCATCTGCGCGGACGAGGGAGGCATAAGCCTTGCGCGCAGGTCGCGTGTCGGCTTCGATATGTGCACTTTGCGCACGACGTCCTTAAATTTTTTGTAAGTCACCTTGGTCTCGACATCAGGTATCCACGAGAGTCCACTAACCGCTCCTGTCACCCTATCTCTCTCGATACTATCGAAGCCACCCATTTCATCGAAGTAACTGTCACCGAACTTTGCTTTTTTAATCATCTTCTGGTTGAACCGTCCCTTCAACTCCATCATAAGCAGTAACATTTGATTGTTTGACCGGCCAGGAAGAAGTATCTTTCCCGTGTAAAGCTCGTAAAGCGTGCAGCCAACAGACCAGATATCTAGCGCTGGATCATACGGAATCCCAAGGACTGTACATCCAGATTAGGACATAACTATGGTAGCGGATAGAACTCACTGATTTCTGGTGCACGATAAAACCTGCTGACTAGGTAAGGTGTAATCTCGTTTTCGGAAGCATCAGAGGCTGAGCCAAGGTCGCACAGCTTTAACTGTGTCTTCTGCTCGTTAACCTGTGCGGAGGTGCATGAGAAAAGTGCCAAATGGGACCATGACGACGGCAGTAAGTAGATACCACAGACGTACTAGTATATTGTCGGGCTTGATGTCGGCATGCATGATGTTACATTTCCGCAGGAGACTAAGTGCAAGGAAGAGTTGCTGTGCGTACGCGCGGACGGCACGAATGTTCAGTCCAACATCTTTGCCGAAGCGTTTAACTACGTCGCGCAGGTTCATACTATATGACGGGGGCATTAGCACCACATTAGTAGAGATAGAAGACAGAAGAGACCTGAGTGACTCGAAGACTAAGCATAGATGGCCGCGATGCTCGAAGCTCCGCTCCAGGCGGACCACATGTTTTTTATCCTCCGGATCTGACTGCCTAAGCTTGTTCAAAATTTGTACTTCTTTCTGTCCTGCTTTGTACCTAGCCTCTAGTGAGCATATCAAAAAGGGGGCAAGGGCACGGGGCGACAAACATTGACTCCTGGCCACGGATTATTTTGATCGCAACTTCCTTGCCAGTTTCGCATGTCTCACTTTGGAGCACCCGGGCGCGTACAACATTGGCAAACATGCCCTTCCCAACAGAGGAAAATACTTGGTACCGACCACTGTCGAGATGCTCACCGAGAATTATTTGATAATAGCCTTCGGGGTCTGCGGCAGTATCCAGGGTTGTTGTAATGAGAGCCGGTAATGTGGGTTTCTGGCCGAGCCGCAGAGATTAATATTAATGCGGTTACGGATGAGGGTCCAGTACAACAAGACTTACCATTACTTTCTTAACCTTCTTGGTTTTCTTGTCTGCCACGGAGACAGCGAACATATCATCCACATCCTCCTCCTCCTCCTCATTTTCTTCTTCCTCTATCATTTCAACATCCTGATTCAACAGCTCTTTCGTGCCACGCACTCGCCTTTGCTCGTCTTCCCGGCGGTCTAGACTGGGGTCGTAGTCTGCGGCAGATATCTGCTCTGGCGCACCATCGCGTTTCGCTTGTTCCTGAGCCTCCGCTTGGGCTCCCTCTTCCTCACCTCCCTTCGCGAGCTCAAACATATCAGGTGCCGGCGATGCAGATTGGGACCCTCGGCGGTCTGGCGCCGCAAGTTTCAGTGATATTCCAAAGGAAAAGAATCAGATATGGCTCACTCGATGGGTCCACAGACTGATCCCGAGAGGTGGACCCTACACCATTCTCTCCAATAACGCTGTGACGCTGAGACTGGGGATCAGAAACAACGGCGGACGGAGGGGGCGGCTGGACCGCACTACTAGGCCCCGGGCTGGGGCTGGCTTGCGTCGTGTTGACACTAGAGACGCCAGTATACTTAGCAAGGATGGCCTGCCGCTTGGCGCGGCGCGCAGCGAGGGTCACCTCGATTGGGACAGGAGAGGTAGCCAACTCAAGTTCAGGCCCGGGCTGTGTGGGAAGTGCGGTGTTTGTTGGAGGTGCGTTCAGAAGAGGTTTTGACTCTAGTATACTAGGCATTTTCCTAGATGGAGAGGAGCCGCGCAAAGGAGGAGATATCCTGTGTGTATGCATGTCAAAACCGAATATGGTTAAGGACAAATGATACTCACTCGCCCTCTTCCCTATCGGAGTCGGGGGTCCTTCGGGGACGTGATGAGCCATCGGATGGAAGCCGGGGGGACTCCGGAGTGCGATGTCGTCGCTCGTCGCCATGCGAAGAATGTCTTTCGCGATCCTCGTGCCTATGGTCGCGATGCCGGTCGCCGTCTCTCCTAGCCCTGTCTCGTCTCTCGTCTCGTTCTCGCCTTTCATCTCTTCTTCGGTGGTCGCGGTCACGGTCCCGTCGTGGGCTGTAATCTCGTCGATACCGATCGTCTCCGGTATATCGGTCCCGCGAACCATGGGATTTTCCAGAGGTACGCGCATCCTTCCAATCTCTGAGTTGAGAATCGCGAGACCGCTTTCTATGTTCAGTGTCTACGCAGCCATCGCGGGGTCGCTTTGAGCCTGAAGAGGTGTTAGTCATGTTTTTGGAGGCGAGTGCGTTGTTACGGGACACCGCACGATGAAAGGAAAGGAGACGGGCGTGAATAACGTTGCTGACGGAAAGTTCGGCACCCTGGTCGTGGTCGTTGGAGAAGTGATTCCTTGGTTGGCGCTTTGTTTGGTTCCAATCACAAAACCGGCATTCTCCAGAAAAAAAAAAGACTGCCTCCAGGATTATTATATAGCTCCCCCGAGTTTAGAGTATGATCGTTGGCCATCCGTTCAATAGGAATCGCAATCAACCCCATAGAGGTTCAAATATAGGTAGTTCAAATAGGCCGGGCAATAATCGAGACAAACTCATTTATTGAATTTACGTGGCAACACAAATAACTGCCCGATGGTGCAGTGGCTGTAATGGCCCCAAGGCGGGAATGCGAGGCGATGTTCTCCCCAACGGAGTCACGTGCTTGTGCGCTGAGTTCAAGGCTGTCCCCTCCAGAAAACTTTGGTGTCCATCGTCCCTCGCAGCGTAGGCTGTGGTCGGATTTGGAGTAATCAGCCCTTGTCTAGCCAGGGAAGCAATTCCGCAGCTAGCAGGGCTTACCGAGTTAGTCTTAGGAGATCAGGGCACGTCGTCTGTCGCGCGGGTGCGCCGTGTCCCTTGTAGACCTTTATTTTGTTTTGTACCGTGCACATTGAAGCTACTCCTCACCTCGCCACCCACGACCATGATGACATCAGAGTCCGTCCGAATCCACCCGCTCAGCGAACATCAAGAACGACGGCTACTTGACTATCTCGATGGTAAATACCTAGAAATCCATCAGGGGTTCAGTAGGCGGTCAGCACTGGGGTTGTTTGCGTGCTGTTGCACTTGCTGACAACATTCATAGACATGAACCTGAATCCAAACTTCCCACTCTTCAGGCCTACCTTCTGGAAATGCGAACGTTGCTTACGCTGACCCTGCAGATCCCACCTGTTGCCCTGTCCGGGATGCTTCGAACCTCACTCTTATTACGCCTCACAGGAACAGTGTTGGATGACATTGTCGGGTACCTCCCTGATGTTGCCGACCTGATTCCACTGCTGCAGTGGCTAGATATGCTTGACCGCGGTTGGCTTTCTGTGCTGTGCCGACACGCATGGGACCCAATGAGAGGAGGAGTGGAACTACCAGAAGAGCTGCTTAAGGGAAGACCACTTCCCACTCAGACGGACTGTACCCGAGTGCACAGCTTGTTGGTTGCGGGAATCAGTGCATTGGAGAACTGGATGGAGGGAAAGAACGAGGACGAGGGGGACAATCTCGTGCACGACATGCGCCGGCTCGGTTACCAAAGTACCTTCGATGAGTTGTTTCACCGGACGCTTACCAAGTTGCACGAGCTTGAACTGGACAATGTAGATGATGAGGAAGAGCTGTTGGCACATCTTCCGGGCTGGAGCACAACTGAGGAGAACCCATGCGTAGATGTGGCTGGTATGGAGGAAGACGGGGTTGTGGACGGAAGTAGTGAAGACAAGGAGGAAATATTATACGATCATACATAGCGGGTTGTATGTAAGAGAATTTATCATGGGCGAGAGTGAAGACCATTACAATCAGGACCCTTCTAGCGCTTTCTTTGCGCGCGGCGACTGTCAGCTATTAGATTAGAGAATAAATAATGAGCCTCTACGAGAGATACTATATAGACGATAAGCGTACCCGCAGACTTGGCCTTCTTCGGCGCGCCTTTCCCTCTTTTCTTCTTATCTACTACGTCCTGTAGCCGCTGTGCTTCATATTCATCGACTAGATCCAAACCCGGAAACTCTTTGTTGAGAGAAGCGATGGACAGCTGGTTCGGATAGTATTCGATCATAGAGGGACCGCGAAGGCGGCGTTTGAGGTATTTTGCGCCAGTACGCTGAGAAGTCGGGTTGTATGTTGTTTGGAAAATGGTACTGCGGAGACGAGCTAACGCGGCGAGTCGTGTGGGCGCGACCGACGCCATATTGGTTCGTGCGACACTATTGCAATTGCAACCGGTCTTTGACTGTGCCCAGGGAACAACACGTGACTTGGCAGCATCGTCACTCACTGGCAAGGCGAGATTTTTACACAAAGTGCAGTTTCAATAGGCACCGTGGTGGGTAAATTGTGATTTAACTCCTCCCGTACGCATTTGATGTTTTGTCACCAAGGTCTGTGATAATCACTTTCCTATGCACCGCGTCCTCGTCCGCCTTCGCATTCCCAAGCGACATCTCATATTCTGCATACACCAAAAAAGCTCTTTCTGCAAGTATTCTACAAACTCGACGACGCCCATTCCCAAACTATCTACTTCGCTCAATACTTTTTCGCGTACCACCGAACAAGTCAAGGAACTTGTACAACTATTCCGACGCGAGGCACCATCCTGGGCAACAAAGGTCGGAGTAAGGCAACGTCTCCTCCGCTTTGGTATTCCACAACATGAACTACCCGATCTGTTAGCCGCCTTCGTCCGCGATGTCAAGAAGGGCGATACTCTCAGGTTCGGAGAGAAGACTCCCGCTCAGTTGACACGGCTATCCCGCGACTTTATTTCTGCTTCGAATTCAAATAAACTCGCGATCGATCAGGCCCTAACGTCTTCTCTATATACCTGGGCCACAGACCCATGTCAACAGAAGACAGTGGAAAGCACGGTCTCCAGGGATACAGTGGGCCGGATGACACGACTACGCACAGCCGTCGACTTCAGGCGTATCGCAGACAGTTTCCCTCTTGCTCGCAAGATGCGTCGTAAACTCATCCTCCATGTCGGACCTACCAACAGCGGCAAAACCCACACGGCCCTGCGAACCCTTGCCGCCGCACGCGTAGGCGCATACGGAGGGCCTCTACGCCTGCTTGCGCACGAAATATATGAACGACTAAACACTGGCCAAATCGTCCCTCTAGGCGCAGAAACCGCAGATAACTATGAAGTGGACGAGACCTCAAATCTCGACGTGCAAATTCCCGGAACCCCGCGCGCCGTACTCAAGCACGGAAATACGCTCTTCGCTCGCCCCTGCAGTTTGATCACCGGCGACGAAATGCGCCATGTAGATGGCGCGACGCTGTACAGTTGCACTGTCGAGATGCTCTCCCTGGATAAACGCTACGATGTTGTCGTCATTGATGAGATTCAGATGATCGCTGACTCACAACGCGGACCGGCCTGGACTGCTGCCGTGCTCGGGACTGCGGCGGAAGAGGTGCATCTCTGCGGCGAGGAGCGCGCTGTCCCGACCATCGAGGCGCTCGCCAAAATCACTGGTGACGAGCTTATCGTCAACCGTTACCAGCGTTTGCTGCCGCTCGAGATCGCACCTAGAAGTCTTGAGCGCGACTTGACACGCATCCAGAAGGGTGACTGTATCGTTACATTTTCACGGACCAACATTTTCAACTTGAAAAAAGATATCGAGGAGAAGACCGGTCTCCGCTGCGCCGTCGTTTATGGTAGACTGCCGCCGGAGATTCGTGCAGCACAGGCAGCACTATTCAACGATCCCCATAGTGGTTTTGACGTCTTGGTCGCAAGCGATGCCATCGGAATGGGGCTCAATCTGTAAGGTGTCCTTCCTCCCTTTGAGTTGTACCCTGTGCTAACATCCAAAAAAAAAAAGCAAAATCCGTCGTATAGTTTTCGAGACTATGAGTAAATGGGACGGATGGATGGAGGTTCCCCTGGAGGTCTCACAAGTTAAGCAGATTGCTGGCAGGGCAGGTCGCTACGGGATGGGCGTGGAAAGTGGTGTGGTCACCACGTTCGAGCCGTCAGACCTTCCACTTCTCAATGCCGCCATGGAGAGTAACCCGGAACCGCTCCTCTACGCACGTGTTGGTTTCATATCGACCACGATTATGGACATCTTCGAGGCGCTCCCGCGTGGCTCGACCGCAATGACTGTGCGCGACGTACTCCTTTACTGCTCCACGCTTCCGCCGACTATGGCTGTGATGGATCCAAGCACCAAGGAGGCTGAAACGATGCGCTATATCGACTCTTTCAGTCAGGACCTGGCATTCACGGAGCGCGCCTTGATGTTACAATGTCCGTTTCCCTCGATGGACGATCAATGTAAGGCGATCATGGGCCAGGTACTCAGCACATACCGAAACAAGCTTTCTGTGGATCTGCGCAAGATTCTGCTCGACAGCGGACTATTAGCTACCCTGGAGCAAGTCATCGCGTCGAAGCGAACCAAGAGAGTCCTTATCAGACCGAAGAGAGACCTCGCGAGTCTCGAGACGTTGCACAGCGTTCTAACCATATATGCGTGGTTCTCCTTGCGAAACAGCATCGCGTTTTACGCGTACGATCAAGCGGTTGCACTGAGGAAGACCACTCAAGAAGCGATGGATTACTGTCTCAGAAGCTTCAGCGTGAGCAGTTTGATTCGGCACCCCAAGCGATCTTTGGGCTCTAGGGAGCACCTTATACATCAGCCGTTGTTTCTCCAGGCTAGTGATATCGCCCGCCTCTAACGTATCAATTCCTCTGCTGACAGTTCCGCGGTACTGTCCCGAAACTGTTTTGGGCCGGAACATAAACAAAACACCAGCACTTTTACGTGACTGGGACAGCCACCATCCACCTAATATAGCCAATTGCATTATTTAACTTCATTTCATCCGTTCAGCGCAGTTACCCAGCGAGGCACAAATCCCCTGTCGATGCTTCTCTTTGGGTGACCGTTGCCCATTCAACGTTATCCTGCATGGCCGACGATGCCGCGGAGTAGCCGCCAAAAACGCGGCATCCCACTATTCGGGGCCCAGAGGACGAGGACTGGTGTGTCATCGGGGTCTGGTGAGCACTGATCGACGACCTGCGGAAAAGGTTGCGCATCCACTGGTTGGTTTTCCCCACTCCCGTTATTCGCCTCCCTCGTCTAGTAGGGACACCCCTTCTGTCGTGTTGTCAGTAAGATCTTCTCGTGTCCGTTAGCCTGCATCTTGCTATCTGTCCATCCAGTTTGCATACCATCAGCCCTATCCTATATCTATATATGTTATGTCCAATGTCTAGTACGAACTCATAGCGTAGATCGGGGCCGACGCCACCCTGAAAGCAGAAGACAGTCATCCTGCTTATGAACCAAAATCCCGTGCAAGCTGAGGAAGAGGTGCCACGATCAGAAGGACGGAAACATATTCCCAGAGGATAAATTAAGGTCCCTATCTAGAGCATTCTCACAAGATACACTATGAACTCTTTCCCCAGAATGACATACAAGAGGCCTCTCAAATCCCCCATAACCCACGCGAATAGTGATACAGACCTTAGATGAAGCATGATACACCTCAGCGATGACCCCACGAGTTCGGATACATTGGCACGCCGCCATGACCATGATACCCCTGCACCTGATGCATGTCACCCGCAGGTGCGGGCACACCCAGACGCTGATAAGATTGATATGTGTTCGCAAGGCCGCCTCGGCCGCGCTTTCCGAGCCGGTCACGCGAGCAGCACACCGCGACGAGCGCTATCAACACCAACATACCACCGATAGATGACACAATGATGATCGGGATCTTTTCTTTCAAGAACGCGCCTTTCATATTGGTATTGCTGCTGCTGCTGCTGTTTGGTTGGTATACGTCGTCGATCAATGTTGGACGTGGCTTGGCGTGGAGCGCTCCCTCGACGTGAGAAGTACTTCGAGTAGTAGTGGCATTGTGGGCTTTGCTGCTTGGTTGGTTTAAGTCGTTCACAGTTGGCCGCGGCTTTGACTTCTTCGGCTTGGCGCGGAGCGCTTCCACGGTATGAGAAGGTGTACTGTTGTTGGAGTGGTAGCCGTTGAGCCTGACATTCACGAAATCGGCGTGGGCAGCTGTAGGGTCCGTGATGGAGAGCAGCTGTACGTATGGGTCGGCCGTAGTGTTCACACTACCGTCGACAAAATCACCATAGTCAACAAGTAGATAAACGTTCCGGACTTAGCGGGGGGTCACAAGCAAAACAATTGTGTAAATGTATGAACGATGATGGAGTAAGGAGTCATGGAACTTACGGAATGAAGTGCCCATGATGAGGTCATAGGTTGGGGATGCGCCGGAAGAGATGGGTTGGAACTGGAATCGGGGTTTTAGGACGTGATGTGGACGTAAGTGCTACGAGGATCAGACGTACTGCACCGAGGCAAGTCTGACCATCAGGATTTGTCAGGGCATAGTCGGAATTCGTGTCGAGAGGGTGCACAGGATAGGTCTGGCCACCAATCTTGAAAGCAATATTTATCTCAGCGTCGCAAGGTATAAGCCATATCTGGCCAAGACCTTCAATGGATTCCAGTGATGCACCGGGAACGCCAGAATATATCGCGTTAGACACTTCCCTTTAAAACAAATGTTTTTGTTCGTAAATGAAGAACGACGACGACGTAGAGCGGGAACAAGGAGAAGGGAAGGCAGACATATGTATTACGCACTGGGGAACTTGAGGAAAAGAAAACCCCGTGTCGAACATCGCCGTCAGTTGATTCCGATTCTGAGTGCCCTTGACACTGCTCTGAACCTGGATCGGTTGTCCATCGGGTCCAATGATCCCGTCCTCGTCCAGAAGCACCTGCCAATGCTGGTCCACGGTATCGAGCGCTGGTAGGGCAGTGACTGGCACCCGCGGTTGGTCTGTAATGTTCTCTAGGCCTTGCAGAATTTCGCCCACCGTCATATCGCCTGGATACTTTTCCGTGGGGTCATCCGAGCGCCCGAGAAGGACCGTGAGGATATTCGGAGTGGAAACGTTCTGTCGGAATATGCGATCGAGCACCGTGTCGCCTTGGGGTTGATTATTGAGGGACACGTGGATTATCGAACCACTGTTGGGTCCAAGGCCTAGCATGCCCGGCACTTGAGGGGTGTTCGATGTAAGGATAACTTGCACTACAGGGCGGTGACAGAGATGGAGGCGGAAAGGAAAACATAGTGGTGGTTTTGCTCACTGAATGCTTGATCGGGAACGGTATACCCCAGAAACTCTAACTGTGCTGTTTTGATCTCACCTAGAGCGTGAAGAAATTGAGCCTTTGCCTGAATGGCTGGGTGAAAATCGACTTGCCAGACACTTCGCCAATAGCGTAGGTAAGCCCTGAACGTACACTTGTATCATTGGCAGTTGCTATTGTACTCGAAACCCAGAGATCAGAGCTGATAAAGGCAGATATATGTGGGCATTTTATGCAGAATAAAACTGCTAATGGCTCAAATACCTTCCGGTATCGATGAGAACTTCAATTGGCTGCCCCCCAAGAGTGATGTTGACCATGTAGTTCAGGTTCTGGCCATTTTCCAGGCCAGAGATGTGGTCTCTTTTGGCAGCACTGGCAGGAGATAGTCCGAGTTCACCACGCATCTCCAAGTGAAGGGCAGAAACGCAAAGCAAGGGCCAAAGGAGGAGAAACAATGAGGAGAGCATGTAGAAGGAGGGCACTATGTGGGTGATGGTGAACATGGTGGCGCGTTTTCTCCCAGCGCCTCTTAAGTCTGCAAAATGGTCACAATTTGACAGTGCCTGGCTGCGTAAGTCACAATCTGTTCGCCCTATGTCGGACACAAAATATCTGCAGATCAAAGAAGAGTAGTTAATACGATATCATTACTGGAGAAGCATGTCTCCCCCATCCAAGTCTCGGACGAGAACCCTTGCGAGAACTTGAAGTTGAGAACTATACCGTATCATGATTACATAATACATTATTGGTCTTTGGACATCTCGTTCAACCTCCTAAGCCAAAGGCCATAAGCCAAACACTTACCCCCGTCCAGATGATTCTCACTTCCCGCTTCCTGCTCCGGTACCCTCGACCTCCTCAGGCGGCATGCCCATTACCATCTGCTCGTCCTCCCCGAAACGCCCACGCCATGCCCTTATTCCACCTTCAAGTATGAAGACCTTGCACTTTGAATCTGGCGGCAGTGCATCTTGAAGCCATCCAGCGCAGCGCGTGGCCCTCCCAAGCGATGAAGAACAGTGGAAAATTACGATCGGGATCTTTTCGAGAAGAGTGGTCAGCGTCGGGAGCAACGGATAGAATGTCTGCGCAGGCAAGTTGATGGCACCAGGGATCACGGCCTATTGTGATCGAGAAATGGGGATTATATGAGACAATACAACACCATGGATCTTGAAGGGTACGCACATCTACGTCAGTCCGTCGTACATCCACGATTATGAAATCCACGGCGGGTGCTTTTGTAGCGACCAACTCGTGCAGCCCATCTGTTGATATGTTTGGTGGATGCGAGCGTGGTTGTGGGAATGACAGAGCCCATGCGGGTGTTGGCTTTGGCAGTCTCTCCATCAGGCAAAAAGGAAGTGAATCCACATCGTGTCAATGCAAGTTATTTATTCGGGCTTACTCGTCAAATTCGTCAAATTCGTCGAATTAACTGGTCGATCGGCAATTATCCTTTCTTCCAACTTCCACCGCCACCATGCACTTGCCCTTTCAGTCTCTGAGACGAAGCGATCGCTGCGATAGACATCTTGGTAGGGACGAAGAAGCCTCTACCTCAAAGGAGGAATCACTCCAGGTGGAAGCCTCGTCTCCAAATCAAACAGCGGCAATATATTATACTCAATACCCAAACCGATGGGCGAAAATACGGTTAGCGTGTATGCTGCAATGTTACTATTGACATGATGCTGACGCTCAGCCCAGAGAAACTATCAGGGAGCCTGCGGCCGAAATGCTTGGTACCATGATCCTTATCCTTGTCGGGAATGGCGTGAATTGCCAATTTGCCCTCAGCGGAGACGTGGACCTCTCTCCTTCTCTCAAGGGTAGCTATCTCGGGTTCAACATTGCTTGGGGTTGCGGTCGGTAATAGAATTACGCCCTTTCTTCTCATGTTGACTCGTGGCGCTCTTCTCAGGTGCAGCTCTCGGTGTGTGGGTTTGTGGCGGTGTGTCTGGTGGCCATATTAACCCAGCTGTACTCTTACATCTATCAAACCCGGTAAAACCTTCTGACAAGTGCGCTCTTAATTCCAGGTGACGTTCAGCATGGCTGTCTTCCGGAGACTGCCATGGCTCAAGGCAGTCGCGTACATTTTTGGTCAGCTCATCGGCGCATGGCTAGGGGCACTCATCGTTTTCGCTAATTACTCGAGAGCCATCAATATCTACGAGGGCGGGAACGGTCAGCGTACTCTGAAAAGTGCTGGTCTCTTCTCCACCTACCCAGTCAGTTCATGTTATTCTTGTCTCCCACCTGTTAGTCCGTATCTGACAGTGGTGGGTTCCTCCGGCTTAGCTCTCCTACGTGTCGTCAGCCAATTGCTTTTTCGATGAAGTGAGAACCTGCCTCCGCCTTTTCAAACCAAATCTCGGCACTAACCCTATCTCCCATCTCCCACTCCAGTTTATTGGCACCTTCATCCTTGTTTTTGTCGTGTTTGCCATCTCCGATAAGCGCAACAGCGGGTTGCATCCCAGCCTCATCCCCTTGGTCATCTTCATCGTCATCTTAGGAATTGGAGCAGCGTTTGGGATGCAAACCGGTGAGTTCCACGGTAGCCACAACCAACGAGACCAGCTGATACGGGTCACGCGCAGGATACGCCATCAACCCCGCACGTGACCTTGGACCACGCATCATGACCGCAATGGTTGGGTACGGAGCGCAAGGTCCGTACCTCCTCGACCTGACCTTTAATTTATGACGATGTGCGTAAATTCTGTTCCAACTTGCAGTGTTCACATTTCGTCACCACTATTGGATCTGGGGTCCTATCATTGGCTCGTGTTGCGGCGGCCTCGTCGCAGCTCTTCTCTATGATCTCTTCATATTCCGTGGTCCAGAAAGTTTCATCAACACTCTGTGAGTGCAATTCCGTAATGAAACGGCGTAGTTTGTCGTTCTTTCTAATAGTTGTATGAAAATACAGCAGTGCGAAGGCAAGAACACATGCCGTACGTCGGGAAAGGCGCGTAAGGCGCGAACATGTTGTCCACCAAGAGCCCCCGGCGGCATCTGTAGGAATCCCAACAGGTGAACCGACCGGCGTGCATGAGGTTTGATTTGCCTCGCGTGTTGATGCTTGGCTTAGTTGGCTGCCTGGCCCTATCTCTCCTTTTGACCATGTATTCCAGACTTTCTGCTCGGGCCTACCTAGAGTATGTTGGAAATTAGTAGTGACAGTCGTTAAGACGCATAGGAGGAATGGGTGGCTATCCACAAAAGGTTCATAGAGAATGGGAAGCGACACACATACAAGCGGGACTTGCCCCTGAACGTAAGAACTTTGTCAACTATGTACTGCTGCAATTGGGTGACGGACTCGGACATGACGGGCATTGGTATTCACGGCGATTGAGACGACTGTATCCGAGTCAATCATTCCCAGTTCGCTGGATTATCCCCATCGCGACATTCAATGAAGCATTATAAAATCATCATAGTTATACGGACTCCACAAAAGTAAAAAATACAGGCTGGATTGTCAACAACGCTAGAAATAATGACTGGTTGCGCGCCGTAGGTAAGGCCTATACAGCTGTGAGGTATGATGGACCTTCGTAGGAAGATCCCATCGTCTTTTTCGACGGGGTCGTCTCTCGCTGTTACGCTGATGCATGATAGATGATACACCGATGTGCACGTCCAAAATTGTAATATACTATAAATCCCGTTGCGTATGGTACAATTCTATTACTTATGACTATTTTTTGATTTGGGTCGTCATCGCGAGTGCCTGTTCCTTCGCTATCATGGACGCAGCCCGCGTGCCTTTAGGCGGGACATACGGCGCAGCTTTTGCAACTTGGGTTCGGCGTTTTTTCTCTGCACGCGCGCGAGTACCGGAGGACGGAAATGTCTCCTCGGATGAGCTACGTTGATCGCGGTCACGCTGACCACTCCTGTTCAGATTGGAAGCGGGCACCGGTGGCGCGTGTACATCCAGTTTCTCGACGTATGCGAGAAGTTCATGTTCATCGTCATCATCGTCATCGTCAAAGTCCTCGGCTCTGTGACTATTATGTGTCTGATTGCCCCAAGGTGATTCTGCAGTGAATGTGCCATTCGAGTCAAAATATGAGCTAATAATATAATACAACCGGATGTGACACAGGCACGAACCTCGAGAATGGGCAGTGATTCGCAAGTTAGCCTCGACTTCATGCATTTCGCCCTCGTCATCATTCGAGTGCGCTACAAACTCGTCGACAACTTGCGATTCGAGAACTGGCTTCAGCACGGCGACGTCAGCAGTGGTAACAGTAGCTTTTGTTTTTGCCCTTGAGGTAGTACGCGAAGCAACAGGCACAGCTTCATGTTGAATCGATAGCGAGCGCGAACGAGCCCGCGTTTGGCGGAGTGAAAGAGGGGGCACCGCTCGCCGAGCTCTAACCTTCGACCGTTTCTCCTTGCCGTTCCCGATTTCCGTCTCGTTAGAGGGCGAAGGACCAGGTACGGGTTCTTCAACGGGCTTGTCATAGTCAAGCCCGGTATCACCTTGTAATGTCGCATCGAGATCATCAGGGATCCTAGGATCCTCCAAAGCAGTCCGTGGTGCACGCTTCGGAAACGACGTTTTAGTGTCAACCTACAGGAGAGGAGGCGAGGACAGATAAGAGAACGGTGAACTGACTGTTCTATGCCTTTTCGGTCCTGATGCATCTCCAAGTGAGACTCGACTTCGTCGCGTAGTCGCTCTTGTGCGACGTGCTTCTGGCTGTTGCTCCCCAGCTTGTTCTTCAGTGCTTTCCTCCTCTTGGCGCATTGCATCCCGACTGCGTAAATTTAAGCTTGCCTCGGGAAGGTGCCCCTCGACATCTTCTTCCTCCTCTTCCTCTTGACGTCGAGCATTCGCTCTCTTGATCTGGACTGGGCTATCCTCGTTGTCCGTCGCGGAATCTCTTCTTTCCTCTCCATCCAACTCGACTAACCCGTCATCGTCAGCATTCAACTCATCATCCTCGTCAATCTTCCCATATCTCCTGTACATATATCGACCTTTCCCGTCGGGCGGAGGTGGATTGTTCTCAACAATCTGGGCAATCCTCGTGTCCATGCGAACGCGATTCTTGCGATAGCGCTCACGCCATCCACCTTCAGGGTGACGGTCCGCCCATTTGTATTGACCAAATTCATCTGCCTGAAGGGGGTGAATATCTGAGAACTCAGAGTGGAAAATGCCTACACGGCGTATCAAATCTGCATATATAAAATGACCAGCACGCCCGCCTTCTCCTTCATCAGGAAGGACTTCAGCTAAGTACTGGCATAGGTGTTCGTCATCATCCTTCGTAAACTCGGTCCGACTGTATTCGTAAGTATGTGTCGACAATGTGTCGAAGAATGCCTCACCGTGACATGGGTTTGCGTCCTGGCACCCGTTTCTCAACGATTGGTGCTAGCTGGAACCGACGGGCATTTATACATCTATCAACAAACCCAGACAGGCGGACATGAGTCTTCCGTGAGATGGCGTATTTATCCTTTAAGGATATGTATTCTTCTCGGCTTATGGTTAGGATCACGTCTGCATCGTCATCGTCATCTGTGATACGACCACCGTGTTCCTGTCGTAAAGCATCTAAACCAAGCGTTTATGATAAAGCAAGGGAGGAACTCACAAGTATGCGCTTTGTCAGGCCCGCATTCTCAAAATTGTGAAAAAGGAATGTCGCGGGTTCCTCGTTTGGGAGCGAGAAAAGCTGATCCTGCCATAAATCAGTGATGAGTATTTTCATAAATCTGGAGTCTTCTGACTTGGACATCATTGCCATCTTCATTCACACTACTTTCTCTTGCATATGCACCATGAGCGGTGGAGGTCCCAGCCATCGTTTCGACTGTCAACGCCACCGAAGTTCAACTTCAATTAGCGATGATGTTACGTCACGTGATCGTGTGACCCTCGTGTTATGTCACACTTTACAACACAATTTTTCGTACTGTACAGTAGTTCGTATCCAGGATTCGATTCTTGACCGTCACGATCACCAGAATAATGTAGGCGACAATCTGGTCAGAGAGAGAATCCTCAATTCTCGACGCACAAAGATTAATGCCGTTCGGCATTATGCCTCAGCGCTCAGCTCGAGGGCATACACCGATTTGGACTCTTACAAAATTGGGACTCCACCTACCGAGTATAAATATCTGATTTGGTGGCTCTGATCACACTTTACAGTAAGAGTCCTCGTTTGCATATCACACGGCCGCGGTTCTGCGATTGGCGCATTCCGACCCTGAAGCCTGAGGCCTGAGGTCACGCCATAATTGAAGTGGGCTAGTACCACAGGCTTGTGCCTTCCCACAGTTAGTGGCGTGGCGAGACTACCTGCGCTTGCTCGACATTCCGCGTGGTCGGTTCGGCGGCCATGAGTTTACCGTCATATCCTACCCCGTTCGAAGCCCGTTCGAAAAAATTAAACTGTGAAATGCCAAGTGAGGTTATTTGGATGTGTAACCTTTATCGCAGGATGCTGACGTTTATGTCACACCGCCTTTGCCACAGACCCTCTGATTCTTCCAGGACGTACATGCGGAGCTGTTCAGGAGAATGTCCGTATAGAGAATGAACCAGGTCAGTCGGCGGTAGTCTGGAGGATGATCTGACCGACGAGCCCCACCGCGAGGCTCTGAAGGGACAGGGGAGGAAGGACCCCTCCGTGGACTGTGGACTCGAGATCGACACCTGGGAGTCTTATGTCTCTAATCAGCTTTAGTTGAAAGGTCTCCTTGGTAAAAATAATTTACTACATGGAAACCGGGAGAAGAAAAACCCAGACCCATGGGCGGAATAAAAGCTTTCAATAGCGCCAAAGCAAGATTATCTTCTTTGGTGTTTGTTAACATGTGGTGTGGTAGACTCGTCCGGGAAGCTACGGATGAAATATGATCAAGGGTCAAAAACTGGCCCCTTGCGTCCAGTTCAAAAGCAATGAATTTGGCAATCTGGTACGTGAGCTTTGGGGCCGCGAGCGGGTTGCTGCGGTCAGGCAATGAACCTTCAAAGTTGCATGCCAGATTGACCAATGGAAAAATCATGCAGTCTTCGATGCGGTTGTCTCGTACGAGCAGAAATGGAAGAGTTGCAGATCCGGATGACAAGGCAAATCAGATACACGGTGTCTTTTCACCTTTACAATCTACAAACATCGAAAATATGGGCCTGAATGGCACAATTTATAGCCACATCGAAATAGACATTCTTGAGGGTGGTTACAATAATACTAATAGTGTTGTTGATACTGCGTGAAATTTTCACAAGTTTCGCCTGGGAACGGCTTCGATTTTATGTCAGTGCCCATTCGACAGTGTTTGGGTCATCAGGCAATTGGACCTGGATCGATACCAGAGGGCACCGAAGGGGCAGAATGCCGTGCTGGTCTGGACTCTGGATCATCGGTGTGGCCATGGGAGATTCAGATACAAAAGTGGAAAGGTCTCCTATTATTAGTTGTCGTCCCACGCCATTATTGAATAGCAAGATACAGTGTGGACTAGAGCGCACAAGTGCAAGTGTGGCTGTGTTGCGCACCGCACAACGTTCCTGCCAATGTATCAGCAGTGGGCGCACTTCCGTATTGTTCCATAGTCGGTCAAGATGCGGTGTCAGGCCCTTTACTCATCGAGCGGGCGATTTGATTCCGGTACAGTACCGATAATATAACCGGCATGACCGTACGGCGAATGGCGCCACTTTTGAGAAAAACTAAGGAGGGTCTAGTCACGATGGCTGCGCAGCAGGATCGAGACCCACCAAACATTAAATGACGCGAGGCATCTTTACGGCACCCAAAACGGGAAAACTCGGAAAACTCGGAAAACAATGGTCGCTGGGCGGTGCAGTGGTCGTTTTTATTTCTGCGACTATTGTGAACGCACAAGAACGTTGTGTGCGTTAGTTGACCGTTTTTTGTAACTGTGTGGATGGGTGGGGACGAGCGTGGAAACGTGTGGGTAAGATGATGGACGGAGTAATCCGTAATACGGATTAGTGATGATAATGTCAGCCCCGACAAAGAAAGTAAGCGACAACAGGCGTTGTTCGCGCGATCAAGTTAATGGGGATGATGTGCAAAGTACAGCCCCCTCAGGCTTCCTGCTACAAATACTTTTTCCCCTTTCGCCCTCACCTGATTTTCCCCTCTCTTATACCCTATTTCTCCTCGGATCTTCCCCTACCGTAGCCTAAGGACTCGTGAACCCCTCACAGCATGGTATTAAAGGGTGCTCTACGTGCTGTGAAGAATGTCACCAATGGCTACTCGGATGTGGAAGCAAAAGTCCGTGCGGTCACCAGCAATGACAGCGTTATCCCCAGCGGCGCGCTGATGCATGAGCTAGCTCAGCTCTCGTATAACCAGTCCGTTCCTTGTCCACGCAGTCCACCATCCTCCGTCTTACCTTCTATCACAGCGAAGATTTAGTTGACATCGTCTCCATGCTGGACAAACGTCTGAACGATAAGGGTAAATATTGGCGACACGTATACAAAGTCCGTGCGATTACGATGTCAACGGTCTGCGTCTCCGATAACTGATAGATTATTTCTTGCAGTCTCTCACCGTTGTCGAATACCTCTTACACAGCGGCTCGCCCAAAGTCGCACAGTACTTTCGTGATAACATTTACCTCATCAAGACCCTCACTGAATTCCAACACATCGACGACAACGGCCGCGACGTCGGCGCCGATGTCCGTACGCGCGCACGCGATCTCTCCCGATTGCTCGCGGACGACAAGAATCTGGCCGAGGTGCGGCGGCGGCGGAAACAGATGCGCGATCGCATGGCTGGTAAGGGGCGGACCAGCGAGAGCGACGATGAGGCTCCACAGCGCCAGAAAAAGCCTAGTCGTGAGGAACAGCACGTCCAGCGTGCGCTCAGATTGAGCGAACAAGATGAGGCGGAGCGTCGACGGCGAATCGCGGAGCAGGGCAAGGAGGGTTTGTTTGACGAGCCGAAGCCTGGGCCGAGGTAGGTCTTCATATACTGTACTTGCATTTTGTTTTACCTTTCCTGTCTGACCCACTTCGGCTCGGTGCTGCTAGTAACCTGATCGATCTCACCGTCGACGAATCCCAACCGTGGCAGCTCCAACCACAAGTCACGTCTCTTCCGCCACAAATGACGACGGCGTCGTACGCTGGACCTGCATTACAGTCCCAATTCACCGCATTCGACCCGTATGCCCAACAGGCGCAATATGAGGCAATGCTACAGGCGGAATACATGCGGCAGCAAGTTGAGGCGGCAGAGCAGCAACAGCAACAGCAGTACTACCTGCAGCAACTCCAGGCTGCCCAATACCAATACCAGGCCGCACAGCCACAGATTTCTCAGCAAGCACCACTCGTCCGCAAAAGACGGCATTTGGGTAAGCGTCCCCGTTGCTCATCCCCCTAGCGTAATTATGCTGAGCTCCCGGTTTTTTGCAGTTCGAATAACCCCTTCGCGACAAACAACCCATTCGGACAGCCAACGACCCCATCCCCCGTCCCAACTCCCGAACTCCCGCCATTCGCCTCCCCTACACGAAGTGACACATCAACGCCCGCCCTGGTGCAAGGTCGTCCCGCTTCGAGCGCGTCGGTCTCCTCGCGCACATCTTCGCTCCCGCCGCGGACGCCCGTCTCCGCTCGCGCTTCCGATGCGTTGTCGGCTATTTTCGCATCCGCAGGCCCGGGTGGGGTTGATACGTTCGGGAACGTCGGATCCCTTCGGTACGGCAGCTCGGCATTTGGATTGGCGGCGCAGCGTGCAGCCGCAGCAGGTCCTTAAAGACATACCTATTCTGCTTGCTTCATCTTGCATTGTACCCATCATCAGCACCACCAGTGGTGGTGCTTATCCATGTTGTTTTGTAATGTGTACAATATATAGTCACGTGCGAGATACTGTAATGTGTAATGACTCGGTCGTCCTGATTCCGATCGGCCGTGGATGCTCTGCTTGTCGTTATATCGATCTTCAATCGTACTTCCACTGAGACGCGTCTTTCGCTATAGCATCATGTCACAAGCCCACGACCTTACCGCCCCAGCCAGATCCGAGCCTCCCTCAAGCTCTGGTGCCTCAACTCCGTGGAGCAGTGAACCTAATCCGAACTCGAAGAGTGCAGGTGTGTGTATACACAACTGTTTATAAAGGAAAGCGTTTGGTTTCACCACTATCTAGCTAAAAAGGAGGCCAAACGGCTAGAGAAGGAGGCCAAGCTTGCTGCGAAAGCGGCCAAGGCCGTAACCACTGCTACCACAAGCACCCCTGCGGGGGAGAAAAAGGCCAAGGAGAAGGTCGCCAAGGATGGAGTTGTCGCGTTTGTTAACACGACACCGAAAGGACAGAAAAAGGGTGAGTCTTTGGGACGTTGGGAAGAGGTGTGGTCATACTGTGTATGGCGCATTTATGCCCTCAGCATAGAGTGGAACTGTTTTCCACCGAGCGCCATGCTTATTCGCTGCTGCTACAGATTTGTCAGGTCCCATGGCTGCTGGCTACGATCCGATTGCCGTCGAAGCTGCCTGGTATGATTGGTGGCTTGAGCAAGGTTTCTTCAAGCCAGAGCTCGCGCCTGATGGCGGACCCAAATCCGAGGGTCTTTTTGTGATATCCGCGCCACCGCCGAACGTGACCGGAAGTCTGCACATTGGCCATGCGCTCACGACTGCCATCCAGGACGCACTCGTGCGATGGTGAGTAACAAAAAAATAGTTTTATTGCATTGTTTCCCTTCTGACTCACGTCAAAGGTGCCGCATGCTCGGAAAGACTACACTGTTTATTCCCGGCTTTGATCACGCGGGTATCTCGACGCAATCCGTTGTTGAAAAGCGCTTGTACAAGACATCTGGTAAAACACGTCATGATCTGGGTCGCGAAAAGTTCCTCGAAACCGTGATGGACTGGAAAAACGAGTATGCCGCCCCTATCCTGCGCGATGGTGCGAGGTGTCGTTTATTTGACTATTGCTGGACAGATACCAAGAGCGCATCACAAATCAGCTTCATAGACTCGGGGGTAGCTACGACTGGTCTCGTGTTGCCTTCACCATGAATCCTGTAAGAGTTGAGCCGCATTTTTGAGCTAGTGTCATCTCCTTACGCAAATCCTATTCTCAAGCAACTTTCAAAAGCTGTAATTGAGAACTTTTGTCGTCTGCACGAGGAAGGGATCATATACCGCGCGAATCGCCTCGTGAACTGGTGTGTCCGTCTCAACACCACACTCTCAAACCTCGAGGTGGGCACTTTATTTTATCAAATGGTCCGCGTGGGATTCTAGCGTGATATACTCTACTCAGGTCGAGCAAAAGCAACTTGAGAAGCGGACATTTTTGAGCGTGCCAGGTTACGACGCAAAGGAAAAGTTCGAGTTTGGTGTCATTACGTCGTTTGCGTACCCAATAGAGAACTCGGGTTTGGCAGGTCCCTACAGAAATGGGTACTTGATACTAATACGAGTAATTGTCTAGATGAAAAGATCATTGTGGCAACCACACGCCCAGAGACGATGCTCGGGGACACTGCCATCGCCGTGCATCCCAATGACGATCGTTATAAGGTGAATCGTCTACTTGCCTTGCTAGAGATCCGAGTTGAAGCCGATCGGTTGTCACAGCACCTTCACGGCAAGTTTGCCGTCCACCCATTCGTAAACCGTCGTATTCCAATAGTGACGGATGACGTTGTCGTCGACATGACTTTTGGAACTGGTGCCGTGAAGATCACGCCCGCCCATGACCCGAATGATTATGATGTTGGAATAAGACACAAGCTTGACTTTATCAACATTTTAAACGATGACGGCACTTTCAACGCAAACGCTGGCCCTCATTTTCATGTAGGTACCTCTAGCATGGATACTGATGGTCTCCTGACCAGGGCCTACTATAGGGAATGAAGCGATTCCACGCGCGCGTGGAGGTTGTGAAGAAGTTGAAAGAGCTGGGTCTCTACATTGAGACGAAAGATAACCCTATGCCAATCCCTATCTGCAGGTGCGTACGCAAAGTTAATCTTTGAGAAGGTGCAAAATTTAATCTTCATACAGTAAGTCTGGGGACATCATTGAGCCCTTGCTCAAGCCCCAGTGGTGGGTGAGCTGCAAGCCTCTCGCCGAGGAAGCCATCAAGGTAAGCCGTTGTTCGCCCGTTCAGCTTTAGTACGATGCTTTATAAGATAATGACATTCTTCTCCAGCATACCAGGGCCGGCGAGCTCCATATAGCGCCAAAGCAGTCCGAAGCCGACTGGTTCAGATGGCTCGAGAATATCCAGGATTGGTGTATTTCGCGTCAGCTCTGGTGGGGCCATCGCTGTCCAGCGTATTTTGTGCGAATAGAGGGACAGGAGCAAGATGTAAGTAGAGTTTTTCTTTCGCCGTTGTCCCTTTTGCTTGTTCTTACTTTGTGTCCTAGAGTAAGGACGGAAAGTGGTGGGTTGTGGGTCGTGACCTGGACGAGGCCACTGAGCGTGCGAAGAAGCTCGCAGGCGGCGAAAACTTCACTTTAGAGCAGGATGAGGACGTGATTGACACATGGTTCTCCTCTGGTATCTGGCCATTCTCCATCCTTGGTTGGCCGAACAAGGTAGACTCTGATTATATAACCTCTGCCGTAACTGAAGAAGCGCTTCGGTAGACCGTAGACTTTGACAAGTTCTACCCTACCTCGTTGCTCGAGACCGGATGGGATATCCTCTTTTTCTGGGTGGCGCGTATGGTGATGCTGGGTCTACGCCTGACAGGAAAGGTACCTTTCAATGAGGTCTTCTGCCACGCGATGATCCGCGACGCGCACGGACGCAAGATGTCAAAATCGCTCGGTAACGTTGTCGATCCTCTTGACGTCATTCAAGGTCTCCCCCTTGAGAAGCTTCATGAGAAGTTATACGAAGGTAACCTCGACGCGCAGGAGATCGAAAAAGCCAAATTGGGTCAAAAGAAGGATTTCCCGAAAGGTATTCCGCAATGCGGTACGGATGCACTGCGTTTCGCACTCTGCGCTTACAGTGGCGGAGGTAATGCTCGTTTCTTTTTTCTTTTTTGCTCATTGCCATTACTAATGGGATCCCAAGGGCGTGATATCAACCTTGAAATCCTACGCGTGGAAGGTTACCGCAAGTTTTGCAACAAGATATTCAATGCAACCAAGTTCGCTATGTTGAAACTTGACGAGACATTCCAATCCGAATCCACACCCAATGTTTGTCTCTCCCGTCTTTGAAATAAAACAGGATTGCAGTTTGCTGACTTTCCCTTCCTCTGGTAACAAACAGCCCACTGGCAACGAGAGTCTCGTCGAGAAATGGATCCTTCACAAGCTCAACATCGCCACCGCGGAAACCAATAAGCAACTCAACGAACGTAACTTTATGGCCGCGACCAACGCCGTTTATAACTTTTGGCTCTACGAGCTTTGTGATGTATACATTGTGCGTCCATCGTCTTTTCATGTTCTCGAGCTGGCTGGTTGATAACAACGGATACAGGAAGCCATGAAACCCATGACGGACCCCTCTGCACCAGCAAAAGCTCGCACTTCGGCCCAGCAGACACTCTACACGTGTCTGGACCATGGCCTAAGGCTACTTCATCCCTTCATGCCCTTCGTGACCGAGGAGTTATGGCAACGCCTTTCCAGACGGCCGAACGACGCAACACCGTCCATCATGGTCTCAAGATACCCTACATATGTAACGCAATCCCCGTTTGTGTTTACCATGCTCTTAGCTGATTGAACACGCTTTAATCACTTAGGAGAATGAATTCGTATTTGACGAGGCGGATAAACATTTTGATCTGCTCTTTAGTGGGATACGGGCTGGTCGCTCGCTCGCAGCATCATATAATCTACAGTCTGATATTCAGAGTACGTGTCTCGGCACGTGAAAAGACTCCTTCCCCCCTTTGCTGACCACCATGATAGTCTTCCTTCATATACTAGATGATGAGGAGGCTGCACTTTTCGAGTCTCAAAGGGGTGTTATCACGACGCTCACCAAGGGCTGCAAGTCGGTGGAAGTTGTACGCGACGTCAGCAAAATCCCGTCTGGGTGTGGCTCGACTGTCCTTACGTCCACTATCAGCCTACACATTCTCGTGCGCGTAAGTTTCTTTCTTCTCTTCCTGTCTGGTGACGAATTAACTATCCTTTTTTTTTTCAGGGCCTGATCGATCTAGATGCCGAGATCGCAAAGTGCGAAAAGAAGCTTCAGCTGGCGCGGTTGAACTTAGACAAGGTCAGGAAGGTAGAGGCTCAGCCGGACTATGTGGAGACCGTACCCGAGAACGTGCGGTCCATAAACGAGGATAGGGTACGTGTGTTACAGTAACATCATACTGTTTTCACTCTTCACTGACCACCGCCTTTGATGCTACCAAAATCAATCCCCTACAGAGGAAAACTCTAGAAGCCGAGGTTTCTACTCTAGAGGCTTCAAAGGAAATGTTCGCGCGATTGAAATAGAACGTATGTCATGTACACGTATGTACTCTTGGTTCTCCGTATTGTATAGGCACAATAGGCAAGCCTTCCATACAGTATATTCCTTTTTATCAGACAAGGGGTTTGAAATACTGTATTGTAACCGTCAGCTTCAGGATAATGTTATCAGCGGGCTCAACGTGACGTCGCGCTTATATGAGCTGATCCGCTGATCCGTAAATTGCAAATTTTCCTGCACGTTGAAGTTTATTATGCTCGTTGCCCTGTCCAACCGGCTCAGCAAAGGAGGGAGAAGCGTTAACATTGTTGGAACCACAGACATAACAGTGGCTGACCCATACGGCTGGGATCACGGTTTTGCGGGGGTGATTTGATTACATTATTATGGGGTGTCGACGACGAGCCGTCTATAGGACACGAGAAGGTGTATATGATATTCGTAAAGTATGTACAGATGGAAGTGGGCACTGTATAGAACATTGGCGGGAGCCTTTGCAGTGACCAAAACAATTCGTCGCCTTCATCATCCGTTACTGTAAATTCAACCATCAGCATGTCATCTAAATAGGGCAGGCCATATGAGGGTAATTCATACTCGGTGAACTCCGAGTCATCTCTAACGGCCACAACCGCTCCTCTCTTGAGGACAGCATCGCCCCAAGGTCAACAGGGATCTTATAAACTTGTACATTCTCGGTCTGTCGCTCCTGTTTGGCGCTAGGCACCTATCCCTTCTGGGATGTACTTCCTTTACGGCGATCATGTGCCTGTCCTGTCGAGCGGCGAGCCAGTGACCACCATCGGTATTGGGACAGGATGGCAGGTCGCGCGCCTGCGTGCCGATGCACCCCTCGTCCTCGGTTTCTATGAAGGCGACCAATTCAAACAGGCCACCGTCAAAGCCGGCCGCGAGGTGCAGGTGCGCGTGCGTCGCGCCATCCCGGCGCAATGCGAGACGTATGGCGCTCGCCGGCATGACCAACGTGACAGGCTGCGATGAAGGCGTCATGGCCGGCAGGGTGCTCGACAATCGCGTGCAACACGTGGTGGCCGCCATGGCGAACCTTAACGAGGCCAAGGCCCTCGCCACGCGTATGAACCACCAATACGGCGCTAAAGCGACAGTGCGCGAGCGCCTGTCCGAGCGACCGTCGGGTGAGCTCACTATTGTCGCCGACGACGTGGTGCTGGGCGTGGCCGCCAGCTACGTGCGTTTTACAAGCGACGTGCCGGTCGAGGTGCTTGATGTTGAGTACGGCGCTGGCTACGCGTGGCACGGGTTTGAGAATCGCAAATATTGGGGCAAGGTCTACGCCGTCATCGACCCGGATGGCGCTGTTGCCGTGGTCAACGCGTTGGTGCTGAGATGGTTCTGCAGGGTGTGTTACCAGCAAAAATTTTCAGCAACGCCGCCCCGAAGCGCTCAAGGCACAGGCAGTCGCCACACGCAGCACGCTACTTGCCAAGCTCGGGCATCGCCATCTCGACCATCCCTATCATCTATGTTCCGAGCAACACTGTCAGGTCTACGCCGGCGCCAGCCGCGAAGATACGCGGACCACCGCCGCCGTCCAGGCCACGCGCGGTCAGGCATTGTTTCTCGGTGGCCATCTCGTCGACGCCTTGTACTCATCGAACTGTGGCGGCCACACCGAAGACAACGACGCAGCCTGGGGCAACTCTCCGGATCCGGCGCTGCGCGGTCGGCCTGACTTCGACGAGCACACGCCTGCGCTACAGCCGTTCGCGGAGGGGTTGAACGCCAACAACATGGCACATTTCGTGGGCACGCTGGAGCCAGCTTTCTGTGCACGTGTGCCACAGGCACGGCCCGAGAAATATCGCTGGCAGCGCACCTTTGGCTGCGACGAACTCGACATGACCTTGAGCCGCAACGGCATCGACGTGGGTGCGTTGCGTGACATCGTGGTGCAACAGCGTGGGCATGGAGGCCGCGTGATCGAGCTGCAGCTCGTCGGCAGCGAGCGCACCACCATGCTGACGCGCGAGCTCCCCATTAGACGGTTCTTCGGCAACTTGAACTCAGCAGCGTTCGTGGTCGACATGCAGCATGATGCGCAAGGTCGACTTACACAGGTGACCTTCAACGGCGGCGGCTGGGGACACGGTGTTGGCATGTGCCAATTGGGCGCGATGGGACGCGCTGCGGCATGCCAAACTTGCGAGCAGATCCTTGCATATTATTACAATGGCGCAACTCTAAGTCATATGTACAGATAAGTTTCTGTCTGCTAAACCGTAGACTCATGATCTTACGAACGGCCCCCTTTTTTTCGATTCCATTAACGTGCGTCTCGGGGTACAGAACCCCATGTAACACTATCTGTACAATTAATGTACACTACTGCAGAAATGAAGAGTATGGGTATCACTATATGCGGAACTGCTGCCATGACTCATGTCATCGTTATCTAGCGTGAGAGAAGGTATTTGCAAGCGTAGAGAATAGGGTTCCATGTCAGAAGAACAGTGGGGGAGCAGGGTGCGGAGGTCGGGGTGAGGTGGGTCGCGTTCCGACTTCATGGTCTTTGTGTACTTGCTTGCGCCCTTGGGAGTCGCCAGTTTGCTGTTCGGCCCTTGTCTGTTGGATCTTGTGTGTGCATCGGCCTTGTGCACGCATCTTGCATTACAGGGAGAGTCGAGTTAAGTTGAAATAGGTTGGTGTCGCTTTGCTTCCTTATCCACTAGCTCGTTCCCTAGAATTCCTACGTGTCCTATCGTCCAACATAGTGTTAGCAAGTCTTTCTTTCTAGTTTTCTGCTTCTGTACGATGCCATGTTCCCCTGGCGCAGTATTTCCTGGCCAGCCTTGCCGCCTGGTTAGCCATATAGATCCGTTTCAATGTGTAGTTGGCCGTGAAATCATTATCATGATTTCTACGCTATAGACGGCGTTCCCTCGATAGCACGGTAGCCGTGTTCATCGGTCCGAGTTATGATGAGCATCAGCGTCTTGGATTGGCCATCATGGTAAGTGGTAATCCGGTAATGGCCTGTCGTGGGCGATGGATCATACGTGTGTCATTAGCCGCAGAGGACTGGAAAGGATATGAACGGAAACCGAGACAGAAGGCCCTGGTGGTTCCATGATAGGATGCCGTTCGTGTGTAGCTGTCTGTAATCGATGTGATCTCCCATCAACCTGAACAAACTACACTTGTGAAGAGAAGCTGCTGGGCTATGCCGTCGTCCTAGTCTACGATGTTTCCACTCTCTGGATGCGAGGCGTAAAGGCCTCCGATAGTGAAACCCCATCGTTAACAGTCAGAGAAATGAGTTGGACTGCCACGTTTTGGCACACTAGCAACACGGGAGCAAAGTCCGTGGAGGTGCCTGCTGCGTCTAGCGTTCCCGCCTGCACACATAGTTCAACCGGCACGACCAGCGTTGCATCATATTTTCATGCCCGTGAGCTATTCTATCCTTCTTCTGTCCACTTGACCTTGTTTCTTGATAAAGCGTTTCTCGAGGTTTACAGTGAACCAGTAATCAATCTAGATACCGAGATCGCCAAGTACGAAAAATGGAGCTTCAGCTTGTGTGATTGAATTTGGATAACCTGAAGGTAACGGAAGTTGAGGCGCAACTGGAGACCATACTCAGGAACGGGCTGTTCCCGGGAAAGGCGACCAAGGCCTTTCTTTTACCTCTCTTCAAGCTGGACATGGAAATCCTAGCGAGTCCGAGTCAAAAGGGTGCTACCGTCGTCATCCGGCACCAAACTTGCACTGGCGGCTGCCTTTCGCGACATCGTGGCTGCTTTCAGTTTGCGTTACTCGGAAAGTGTTTTCTGTGGGTGTTAATATTTGTTTTGCCCAACGCAGTTCAGCAAAGAAAAGCTACGTGAGATCACTTCCAAAGATGTAAAAGAAGGGGGTTGGGTGGCGACGCCTGGTCCACAGTCCACAGAAACCACAATAAGTTATACAGTAGAGAGCCAGAGGTGGCCTGACTCGGATCGAAAGCATGCCACCTGACACTGCGATAGCCCGAGTCAGCCAAAAGGGCAAGTAGACATTGTTGACAGGAAGGTGGATACGCAACAAAAACGAGAATGAACAGGAAGAATCACATGCGTACTGTGTCCGGTCGGTCCGTGCCTCCGAGTCCCCGGTTGCGCGTCCAACACACATCACTTTTGCTGCTGCAGCACAGCACCCTGTTATAGATCCAGAGGCGTAGAGTGGTAATCGACTGGACTCAGGCTTCGCGGCTTCCAGCACTGCCAGTCCCAAAGCCCGGAACAATCGACAATTCGGCAAAACTGCCAGAAGCCAAGCAAAATGGTAGGAACAGGTACGGAACCGGAACCGGCAAATGGAACAAGAATTTTATCACTACAGTAGCTTCGGTCGCATCTAACTCCTTTCTGTGACCAGCTCGGGGAATGTAATCAACACAGCATAAAGGTACAGGCCCACAACAATTCCCGCTACCGCCACAGTTTCGAGTTCTCCTAGTCCGAGTCGCACGTGGCATATGGATCATGGGACCGATAGTGCTCCGCGAAAATACAACCAGTGAGACGTGAAATTATCACCCCACGCGTTCCATTAAGGTAGACAGGGCAAACCTCTTAACCCTTACCGGTGCACAGTGAAAACACTACATATAACGAGGCTATAATATCTACCTGTTGGAGTGAGAGAAAAAAAACCTTGGAGTGCGGCCGCGCCGACGGTTTTTCTCTTCGGCTCGGTAAAAAAATTTAGAGAGTGCTAACAGATTTGAAAATCGTGAAAGAGCTGAGCTCGATCGTGAGTTCAACATATTGGACCCTCGATAATGGCCTACGGAAAAAAAAGGTTGGTCGCGACCGTCACTCATATCTTTCGCTACCGAGCAATTGAAATCGCTACCGCACGAAAGAAGTACAGTAAAGAAAAATAAATAAGTAAATAAAATGGTCTATGCGACGCCCGGGCCATTTGGTTCTTTTGGATTTCTTCCTCATTTCTGGGCGATCAACAACTCCAAGAACAGCTGCTACTACCTCTTAACTTCCATGAATGTAGAAGAGGGGAGAAGCTCGAGAAAGAGGAACGATCCAGACTTTTGGACCGTAACGGTCTCAGCTGCAAGGGCCTGGAGTCAGGGTCAGGGGGCCAGAACGTCTTCTGCGGTGGCTGTCGTACAGTACAAGTAGAAAACCCCCGAGGTCGGCTACAATATGCCTGGATCACAATCAAATGATCTGAATGATGATGTCGAATGTCTATTAGTCTTAAATTACGCAGAATGGGTACGCACACCGACCGAAACGGTACCGGATGATCGGTCCGCGGAGATATATATCACCGCCAATATTAGTGACACATTCACTTTGTACTGTCCGTGCATACCGATGACTTCACATTCTAGACAAACGAACAGATTTGTCTAAGTGGCGTTTGATGTGTGGGAATGATATCATGATATGATGGGCTGAGGGGATACAATATTGTGTGGGTGTTTTGCGTGCAGTATCGCGATCAATGACGGTGAGTGGCGCATCCGATCAAGTGGTTCAAAAAGTTCGGGGCCAATGGGGTCGGCAAGGTTTTAAATCGGATTCGTTTCAGGGTACTGTACAGTACACAAGTACTAGGACTGAAATGTTTACTCTTGTAGACGCCAGCGCCCAGTACAAATACGGTCACTGTTGTCCTCCATCCATCATAGTTATTTCCACGGTCGGCTTGCAATGTAGTATGGTACTGTAGTAAAGTACAGCACGTTACTGTTTCTATAATTTTCCCTCTTCAGGACATCAAATGCCGCCCTTGCCGGAGCGAAAAAGAGAACAAAGCAGTGATGGACGCCGAGCAAGCCCAGACTGTAAACTTACCAGAAGTCTGTTTTTTTTCTAATGGGTGATCAGCATTGTGTAACCGTGGTGCAGAGTTGAGTTACTGTTGAGTTGCCACGCGCACACTGGTGTGCGACCGTTAGTTCAGTCATTGCTAAAATCACTTAGGAAAAATAGCACGCTGGTGGGGCTTGAAAGAAGAGGGCAAAGAAAAAGGCGTTGAAAATTGCGCGGCGAGAAGGAAGAAGCAAGAAGTGAAGAAGCGGGCGAGCCAAGATACTCAGGCTACCGTACTGCAAGTGGTTAAACCAATCCATCGCCGGCCCAGCCAGCATCATGCTCACGCGCCACGAAAAGGAAAAGACAGAGAGAGAGAGAGGTCTGAGATGCCTACTCTAAGATCTTTTTCTTCCCAACTTGAAGGCATTGATGATGATCCGGATGGTCCAGATGATGATAAGTAATCGGATGACCTATGAACTGGTCAGTAGGTCAGTCAGTAGGTCACTTGGTCATTTGGACAAGTGTTGTACTTGTTTACTTGCACAAGCACAGCACTGTCGCAAGTACGTGCGGAAATTTAAGTTTTTGCCGAATAAGAGAAAGGGAGTACGAGTTACTGTACTGACCCAACAAGTCGCTATCGATCGCGCTCTACCTCCGACCGTGGGAGTTTGTTTGGCCAACTTGTTCTGTCTCCGAAGGTCGGGCTTCGCCACATTCTACCTATCATCATCCTTACGTTGACGACGCAATTTCTATACACATACCCACTTACACTCAGCAATCGAGTTCGGTAATCGGCTCTATGCCTAAACGGCCTAAATCGTCGTCAAGCATATCATAGATGGCAATAGTTCTTCAAAGATGGATTATTGCATCCTCTGTTTTTTTTTTGTCTGGCGCAGACATGTAGCACATGTAACCGTATCGGACAGAAGAGGTAAGAGACGCGAATAATGGTGGCGACTCATGTTACAGGGTCAACAATAACAATATAAAACGCGTAGCGAATCCGAATGAGCCAATGTAATGACAAAGAACGAAGGTAATGGCAAAGAATGAAGGTGATATATATATTTTTGGACGAGCAGGGAAGGATTTGCAAGGTCGCCGATGGGAGAGGAAGGAGGGCAGCGCGGCATATCAGAGGGGTAAATAGTGTTGAGTATGCACCATTCACGCAAAGAAAAAGCAAAGCAGCGCATATGGAACATATAAACCCAAAGGAGAGCAATCAGAAGAAACAGACCCGAACACAACCACACAGAGATCCCAACCAGCAATCGGATGACATGAATCCGAAGAAAAAAGAGAAAGAGGTATTGATTATCCCAGCCGAAAACCACGGGTATCAATCAGCCAAAAAGAACAAAGCAGTAACGGCTCAACCAGGTCGAGACGAGGCAAGAGAGGAAAAAGCGCGGCGTGAGCTTTTTTAAAACACACACACATGCACCATTTTAGACCCTCATTCCAAGAGCAGAGGTGGCGTGGGGAGAAGTGACCGCGAGTCTAACTTGCTCGGCGCGTTCCCTGCGAGATTCGGCCGTGCCATAACTGCGTGGTGCGCTTGCACTTGAACCGGGGCTAGACCCTGGTGAGGCGTACGCGGCCGTGACCCCGACCCCAACTCCAGTCCCACCGGTCCCGACGACGCCTGAGACTGCTCGTAAGGGTGGTGATGCAGATGTGGCTCCACCATGCCGAAGTACGGATGATGTGGGAACGACGTTGCCGAATACGGGTGCACGCTGGTGCTGTTGTTGGTATTGCTGCTGGTGCTGGTGTTGGTAGTGCTGCTGTTGTTGTTGGTAAACTCTTCCCGAGACAACCCGTGGGCTTGTGCTTGAGACTGAGCTTCCGCGCGGGCTTGCGCTTGCGCTTGTGCCTGAGCTTGTGCTTGGGCTTGATAGGCCCGGATTTGGGCCTCCTCCTGTTGCCTGCTGCTGTACTCCTGCACGAATGGGAGACTGTTGCCGGTACGGCTGTTCGTACGAAGTGGGGGCATCGGCGATTGCGAGTGCAGCGAGGCTCGTTGAGGCTGTGTTTGGGCGCGAGGTTGACCCTGTGCCTGGGACGCCCTGGAATGTTGCTGAAAGGGGTAAAAATGGTCGAGCGGTGGGATCCGCATCTGTGTCATTGCAGAGTTCCATGACGGAGAGTCTGCGAGATTGGGGTCGAGATTCCGAGCCGCCTGCGGAGGAGCCGAGCCGTTCGCGGTCATCATCGTCGATTCCAGAGAATGGTCGCTTCCGTGAGATGATAGGCTGGTCGGCGAGCGCCGGTGGGTGGAAAGAAAATGGTGAGTCGTATCCACTGCCGACTGAGGGGTCAGCGGCATCGGGGGTGGTGCCATATCCTGACGATGAGCGGGCCAACTCTGAGGATCCGTAGGAGTTAGCTGCTGAGGGAGGTACCACTCCAGAGCCTCCACTGATGCTGCCGAATGATGGGTGGGAGGGGTAGTACGAGGCGGGAGCTGTGCCTGGACGTGTAGCGGTGGACGGTCGCGGGACAATGCCTGGGCCGGAGGGAAGGGAAAATACGGATTGTTGGGGGACGGCACCCCATTGGGATGTGGAGAGTGATGAGGAGACGACAGCTGCGAGTGGTGGGAGGGATCGAGGATGTGAGTCCGCAGATTCGCGAGATGCAGTGGGTGGACGGCTGCTGCTAGACCCTGGTCTGACATCGGGGTTTGAGGAGCGGTTGTTGGTTGACCATGAAGAGGATGTGAGATCGGTGACACCGAGTTCGACGAATGACTCTCCTGAGGCGAGAAAGGACTGGCCGGGGTGCGGTTGGAGTGTTGATGGAGATGAGGATGAAGTGGTGGTGGACGGAGCGGTTGAGGATGTAGGTGAGGTAGGTGATGCGGCGGAGGGGGCACGAAAGGACTGGCCGGGGTCACGAAAGGAATGACTACTGGCTTGACGAGAATGGGAGCGATCTGCGTCTTGTACGTACCAGGTACGAGAAGGAGCGGAGGGGTGGTGGGGTTGATAAAGGAGATCGGTCTCCCCTTCGTAGCCGGTACTCGTGCCGGGGCGGTGTGCCACAAGGGAGAGCGTCGGTTGCATATCCTCCTGCTTGACACCACCAGGTCCGCCACCACCACCATTACTGCCGCCAGCAGCGCTCTGTTGATGCTGCTGTTGGTGTTGTTGTTGCTGCTGCTGTTGTTGCTGTTGTTGATGATGCAAATGGTGAGCAGATGCATCACCAGATGCGTCCGAGATGGGATCAGATGACAACGAGACATTGACGGCTTGGAGTGCTGAGCACCACGCTTGCCTCGATGCTGGGTAGCCTTGTTCGCAGCGGCCATGGTGGCATGCAAAGAAGACAGCTCGCGCATCATACGCTCGTTGGCATCCTGCTTGTCGGCATGGACTGTCTGGGCATGTTGGCGGAGATTGTCGAGACGAGAGAACTGCTTTCCACAATGACAAGTGAAAGGACGTTCGCCGGTGTGCTTCCTGTAGAGAGTGGGTGAGGTCAGGGACGGACGAGGGACGGAGGGAGAAAGGGCAAGGAACACGGACCTAATGTGCCTGGCCAAGTGTTCGCTCCTGCTAAAAACCATGCGACAATCGCCATAACCACGACACTGGAACGTTTTTGCAGGCGCGGGACGATAACGCCTGTTTACGCCCGAGCCATTTTGCAAGTGAGGTTGGGAGTGGGGGAGGACGAGGGTCGTGGCCATGTCTCTGTGAGGGGAGTCCGAGGCCGAGGTGTCCATTATCGAGGAAGAGAACGGGGGAAGGGAGGGGCAGCAGAGAAACACTCGACCGATATAAGCATTTTCCGTGCCTTATCTTTTCCTATTTATTTTTTTATGTCCAGCCAACCTCTCGGTATTTTTCCTTGCTCTTATCCTCATTAGGACTAATGCTATTACTCATCCCCACTCTTCCTCCCCCAATCCATCCATCCCTCCTCCGTCCCCTGCAGATCCTCGATCCACTCCCTCCCTTTTGCCTTTCCCGTTCCTGACATCCCTCTCTCCCGCCCTATTTCCCCACGTGTCCCCTCTCCTCTCTCTTTCATAAACCGAACCGCCGCTTGATCTTCATTACCTCTCTCTATCCCCTGCGGATCCGCTGTCGCTCACTAAGGTTTCACTAGAAGCCCGCGTATGTAACACGGAAAATACCAATGCCAATTCGAACCCGCCCCAACTCTCACAGACCTTTACGGCACATTTCAACAATAGGTACCAAAAAAACTGGATCGCTTACGTATTTGACGAGTCGGTTCCAGAATCCTGCTTCCCCTTCAAAAAAGAAGAACAGAAGGAATATCTCTCGCCTAGCGCCTCTCGCCTGATGCCCGGTTCGCTCTTAGATGAGCGCGCATTCTCCCATCAGCCAACCCTTGTGTGACCGTAAATGGAACTATCTTTTGTCCTCAGGGCAGACTCTTCTGGGCCCATAAGCCATCATTAAATGCTGGTGGCGTGCTTCTCGCACACTGCACACTGCTCCACGCTCATCTTTTTCCAATTTTCCAACTTTCACACTTGATCACCCAATGGTCCAGTCCACGAATCTTTCCACACCGAAACCGTGGGTCTGATGGTGCGCCGCTGAGTGGAGTACTCAACTCGTCTCGACGACAATCTAGAAAAGCGGTGGCGCCTGTCAACTTTTCTCTCCATCATTTTCTAGCCTCCGGTTATTATTTCCGATTCGGAATCCCACCTACTTTCTCATTTCAACCCTCCTCCACTCAATACAAACTTCAGCCCCCGCCCCTCTCACGTGCTAGAGGTCTATGGGAACACGCAGATTGACACGATTTCTCCCGATCGGCAATGGCAACGGTGATGTCCATCTTTCCAACAGTGATCGAGTATTCAAACTCATCACTTATTTCGCTTTACGTGGGGCACACTGTAATAAACCTAACCTCGCGTACCTTACGACAAGCGAGCCAATCCTGACCGCTCTCTTCTCTCGCTTCGCTCACCTTATCAGAGGGCCACCATTCAGGACATTTCTTTGTGCTTCATCAAAGCCTTGGTTTATTACAATGATGCTGCTAGTACTGTGGCATACTAGAATACCTAGCCGTGTCACCGTTGGTGCCCGTTCATTTGCTGTGCGTCGACAGAACCCTCTTTGCTTACCATAAAGTCTTGTTTCTCTCTACATGGCCATTCAGCTCCTTTCTCACGTCCTGTCTCATTCTCCACATTCAGTTGCGCCGTGGGTGGGGTCTATGCGGATTCCATCGCGCCCCCGTTAGACAAGCTAAAGTTCAGCAGTACGTTACCGCACGTAATAATGAAATTGCCTCCAAAACCTACTGTTACTGTAAATAAAATTAAAATAAAACCAGCGCCTGCGATCATCCGATCCGATCCGATCCGACTGATAAAAACATTTTTTTTGGTGTGATGATACGTGCGTTCCTACAGTTCGTGCATACGTGCATGGCGGATGTGCATACTTATATATAAATGTGGGTGCCTCAAGGGGAAATCTACGGATGCGTGGGACACTGGAGTTCATCGTATCGCCTACAGAAATGGTACGTATAGCTAAACGCCACACCGGGGAGATGAAGGAAAGGGGAAAAGGGGGGACGAGCTTGAAGCCAGTCGGCCGCCGGTCGAGAACGTTCGCGAGAACTCTGAGCTCCGCTTAACGACTTTACCAACTACGGGTACGGCGGTGCGGAAATTGAATTAAGGCTAGACCGACCGGGGTTGGGAGGAACGAAGCGAAGATGGTTGCTGCTGAACACAAGGCTGAACAAAAAGAACTTATCATACATGGACATATTTTTGCGGATACAGTACAGTACGGAACTGAATTGAATAAACTGTAATATATCAATTATACAGTATATGAAGTTGTAACCGTCGCTTTGCACACTCCGAGTGTACTAGAACTATTTGGCGATAAGGATAGATAAGCGGCAGCGAAAGCAGGGTTGAACCAATCTGCCAAGACTAGTTTGTTTAACCATTTGGGGTTTCAATTGATGCGTTGAAGGCCGTCGACGGGACGTACCATATGACGAGTGCAGTATGACGAGACTAAGCCCGTCGATGTTCGTGAGCAATAAACTGCTGGTGGAACAGAAAGCAAAGCATGATTCCAGGAGTTGAGGCCATGAGGCCCGCCGAGACACCATACCATGTACTGGCAGATCGCGCTCAACTAGGCCAGCCCGCAATATCGAAGTCGATCGATGGATCGAATATGGGGGTCAAAAACGTCGGTATGAGTACAATAGTGGCACCAAAAATCCACCTGACCCCGAAGAGCCTCACGGTTCACAATCTCCCAAAGTCCCCTTTCTTCCGGGGGCAAGATCGTCCCTTCAATCGCCTCATCGCGCAACAGCATTCTCCATCTCAAGCAAAGCTGTAAACGCCTCGGTCTGCGCCTTTGCCGCAGCACTATTACCCTCCCGATCAGGATGGCCGACAGACGCACCACCCGCCGGAGGGGTCCGTACCACAAATCGTTGACAGGCGTCAACGCGCCACGCGTCGCCGCTGGCATCAAGGTTGAGCTTGGGAGGGACGTGTGTGTGCACCCAGTCCCATTCGCGCGATACGGCTGCGCGGGCGTCATCTGGGCTTGGATAGGTGAGTTGCCTGTGCCCACGGGAGAGGTAGGGTTGGAATGCTCGGGTTATTGCTAGCCATTCGGGGTCGTAGCACAATACGACTGCATCGCTCTCTCGCTCTTGCTCCTGCGTGAGGATATCGACAACCTGAAGGTTTATCGGAGGGACAAAATAAGTTAGTTGATTGATTGGTTTTTACTTCTCGGAGAAGAGAGTGGACTTGCCTCGAGGAATTGACGGTGGGGAAGACATTTGTCTAATGCGAGAAACTTTGTTTCACGTGTTGGTGGCGGCGCTGGCGGAGGAGGCTCGACCGCTTCGATCTCATCGTCGAGTGCGATCTCGTCCGGATTTTGCAGTGTGGGTGGTGCAATCGACTCCGCAACCCTCGGGACCATCGCACTACTGCTCGGGGCATCAAACCGACTGTCCTCCACTGCGTCGTCGTCGATTGTGATCTCATCAGGGTTGTCTGCGCGAGATTGGGGTCCCGACCTCGATGATGATGGTGATGTTGTTGTCGTCGTCGTCTCAAGTGCCGGATCGTGCCGCACCCGAGCCTCGAATCGCGTATGTAAGTGCGCGGCAAACCACCACGTCGGTTGGAGGTTGCGCAGGAGACCCATCAGTGGCGGCGATCCAAGTTGTTTCGAGGTGATATCGCCACGTAGGAACGGTTTGCGACGGAGTAGGCCATTAAGGTCCCCGTGCTGCTCGATACCGCACGGCCAGTCGTGAGATAGAAAGACATCTGGCGACGAGAGCTAGATACGGATAGTCGCTTTCAATTTTACCATTTTGTGATTTTTCTTCTCACCCGTCGGTTGGACGTTCTTACTCACCAATGATAAGCGGCGAACATTGTATTCACGGATATGATATATGCTCCTCATTGTTGAGTTATCGTAAGGCTGTCTTTCAAAGTGGCCTGCAGGGTCATCATTTTTTTAAGAAAACGTGGTCCAAAGTTGTGTCGAGGAAGGTTGGCGCACCGCGGTGAAAGTCATTTCGTTTGAAAATACCTGATGCACCTGCGATACGGATACCATTCACTTGAACGCATCCGGCATGACCAAGGAAGTAGATATTCGGGGCCAGCCAGCCTCCATGATAACTGTGGAAAGAAACCCAAGTCAATCTCCGCGGAGCGCACAGGAAAGCGCCGGGCGATCATACAGTTCCCACAGATGGTTGGACGCCTCGTGGTTCCCACCGATGACCACGGTCAAGACAGGCGCGGTGGCCTGGCCAGTATAATACCTTTGAAGAAAGTGAATTCCTGGTCGCTGCGCGACCAAAGAAGGCTCACTTGTGAAAGTCGCCCATGTGCTTGTACTTTTGGGGGACGGCCATTGATTGGAGGTCATAGTCATTGCGTGTGGCCTGGAAATCGCCACAGATAAGGAGGAGATCTACTTTGAACTTGTTTTGGGACTCGAGTCTTTGAATGTGACTGTAGATCGCGTCAAGCTGCCCGTGGCAGCAGCCTTCCACGGCAACCTAGCATGGAACCGATCAGTGTCTACCTTAGTGATACTGTATGTGGCACATTGAATAGTCCACTATCGAACCTTCATCTCGTCGCTTGAAGGTATAGGACAGACAGTCAGAGCCGAACTGAACCGAGCCGGGAACCATGGGAAATGATCTCGGGTATTTCCGTTGCGAGTATTCAGGGGTGGTAGAGTAGACTAGAAGACGTCGTGAACGAAAGTTATGTCGCTGATCCGGAACCGAAACGTTCTTCTCAGACGAAAACCGGTCCCCTGATTTTCCCGACGCGCTTGATCCAATCAGCTGATTGCTCTCTCACCACCAATTAGATCCCCATCACAATCCTATCCTTTGCCGCCCAAGGAAGCACCCATCGAACGTCCCTTCTAGATCCTTTTTTCCCATCCCTCCGTTCTCTGGCTTCCTCATTTGCCTGCTGTGGAGCTCTCTGCGTCACGTCTTTTTACGTCGTCGGGCTAAAATACATCCCCCGCACGCGTGACACTCTTTTCTCTTTTCGTTCCGCGTGGTTTCCGCCCCCCCGGAAGTTTTGGCCGAACAGCTTCACGAAGAACCCCCGAAACCTACCGAACTGCATTGTATACCGTAACACGCTTTGCTCGGCGCGAGATCGCGCAATACAGTACAGTAATTTCAATTTTGTTTTTCTTGGCGGTCGCCTTTTGTGTTTCGCTCGGAACGAATCGAACGTGGCGCACCTCTCACATGTTCGACCCCGTCTCTGCTGGATTGGTGCACGGGAGGAACGCCCAAACTTTGTTCGTTATACCGTAAGTCAGCCACCCATCATCTTTGGAGAGGAAAAACACACCAGGGCTGATTGAACAAGTACTGTTCATGTTCATGTACTGTAGTTGAGTACAGTGCAAACTGCACAGTACAGAAACCAACCCTCGATCTAGGCCTCTTTTGGTTTCATGGTGTATTTGAGGTCTGCCCATATGGGCGCCGATGGGTACACATAAATGGGTTCTTGCCCCCATTCGTCGATCCCCGCCATTCTTTTTAAAGGCATTCACGTCCGATGTGTCGCACTTCCATATGCCATACCCATACCGTTCTATTGGGCGCTTCCAAACCACCCACACGCTGTCTAAAGGATTACAGTAGCTTCCGCATTGAGTTGCGGATTCTTCGTAATGTGGGTCACTGTTCAATTGACGCTAGTCTAACTCTCTATGGACTTTTGGTTTGTACTTTTCTTCATGTGTCTCCCAACTGCAACGCAGTGAATTGTCCGCGAGAACGCACCAAACTATACATTATCACACCCGTCAAACCCCCGTGATGGCTCTTTCGTTGCATAAAGGATTCCTCAAGGGCGGCGCGTCTCATAGTATAATTCAGTAACCTGAATACATGATTTACGGACATTGCGCACAGGATTCACCGTTTACTCGATCATATACTGCAATAAGGCGCTCTCTTTACAGTAATTGTCTACTTATCCCAAGGCCCGCAACCCCTGCCTCGCCCCTTCTATCGCTTAGGTTCCTCCACCCTCTCCTCCGATGCCAAGATCTATGACGCGCCGCCTTACAGCACAGAACTGTACTGTACGTACAGTGCCCTGGGAAACAGAAAAGGGGCAACAAGTAACCCCAATCATGAACCAACTTAATTCATAACTCATGCACCGCCGGGCCACAGGGATGAACTCCCCATTCAGGGACTAGTAGCTGGTTGTGGTCTCAAGCTGCTTGTCGCTGCCAACAGAACTTCCCACCTCTCGCAGAAGGGAAGATGCCCGGGTGTTGCCACACGGGGTGCAATTGCCTACAGCTATCGTACTATTGACATGACACTGGCATTTTCAGAGCTAATTATAGACGGACTCCTCAGGCTGCGAGCCTGAGCGTGATATTAGACAGGGTCACAGGAACTACGTGTTTGCTCTTTGGGATTGCTCGTTCTTTCGCACGCAGGCCACGAACTTAAGCATCTGACACAGAAGACACAATCAGTTAACTTTGGTTCTGGTCCCTTTTCCCTCAGCGCTAAGATTTCGACTCTGCCGTGACCTCTACTAATAAAGTGGCGTCCAAAATTGACACATGCATTTCTCACAGACAGCCTTTATTACAGTACATCCAATCCAATCCATGAAACCTTTTCGTCGTTCACACGTCTTTCAATATTTGTGAGTTGCCACACGCCATGGCACCTTTGGCATTTTTGCCGCCCATCAGAAGCTATTGAATTGACCGGAACAACTTAATTACGCTCTCTTCCCCGCGAGAACGATTGCGAAACGCCATGTACGTATTAAGTACATACAGGATAACCCATACTTGGCATACATTAAGCGGCCGCAGTACGGTACTGTGCTGTAAGTCGCGCAATCCATATTTTTTTTAAATCCAATTCTATACGGTGTGACGGTATTGTTGAAATTATTCCTGAACCCTGATCGATTCGTTTTTCTGTTTTGTTTGTTTTCAAGGATGAAACCGCAATCGGATCGGAAACCCCGGGGGATCACTTCCATCCATCACTGTAGTGATGCATCTGATATGGCGGCTGATACGGTACGGTCATGGCATAGGACGCTGTACGCCACATACAGTACTATTGGTCGGATACACCACTACGCAATTTGTTACGACACTGTAACCGATCTTCTCACGTCAGAGGTCTTTCTGGCCAATCACGAAGGCAAGGTCAGCGTTCCTGGATGCTGTGCGTTCCACACAGTAAATGATGCTGAGAAGATAAGTCAAGCCTGAATGACATGCTTCTGTACCTTTGGTTGAAAAGGCTCCTTATTGTTACAACTGAGATATTCGTGTATCGTTTAATGTACAATTGTTGCACGGCGCGGCGCATTCGTTATATATGCCAACAAAAAACAAGATCTGCGGGAATAGGAGGACAAGAAATATTGCGTGCGTGGGCGATGTGGGGGTGTACAACATTGAGATCAGTGTCCTAATGAGTGAAAGAAACGATCGAGTTGATTTGCTACAAAGAGGAAGAAAATGATGGATGAGGAGTGAAGTTGACTGTCGTGAGTCTCGACCTGTGTGCGCACTAGGCCCGGCCAGATGCGCAGGTTCGGGAGACAAAGTATCGTGAAATGCATGAGTGCGAGCATATACTGCAAGCGCGATTAATGCAAACTGTGCGGATTCCAGCGTGGAAAAAGTATCATCAACACCAGCCTCGATCAAGAGGGGGGATGAAAGTCCAGCACGCGCACAGGGGAGGAGAATAATGCGAATGAGCAAAATGAATACCAAAAAAAAACCAGAGAAACGTGACGTGGTGATGTTCGTGATAGATAAATAAGAGAAGCATTACTTGGCAGAAACCGTATTCCGCCTCCAAGGCAACCTACCCTTCAATCCCAAACCCAAAAATCCCGACGATGGGGGCATGGCGTCGTTCTGGGTTGCGCATCGTCCATCATCATCATCTCCGACATGGCCATTGGCACTGGTATGGGTACTGGCACGGGGGGCGCTGGCAAGCCGCGCATCACACGGCTGGCGTTCTGCTGTATAGGGACGCTGGGTAGTCCATACCGACTGGTAGAGGCGCAGCCTCATACGGGTTTGCGTGCTTAGGAGCAGAACTGCGCGAGCGGGCGTGGCGACGAGAACGGGATTCTTTACCGGCGTTCGTTACCATTGCTGATGGCGGTGCACCTGCAAAGTCGGGCGCGAGATCAGCGAGCTCAGGCAAAGGGGGTAGCGCTTGTTGTCGTTCCTCCTGTGGGATCGGCGGCCTTGGCTTTGGCTTATTGCGGGAGAAAAAGGAGTCCATGATCGACTTCGGTAAACTGCGCTCTACGTATTCGGGGCTTAGAAGGTCCAATCGGCGCTGCGCCTCGTTACCGGAGGAAGGTGGGGAGTCGTCGGGCGACTACAAGGCATGATGAAAACACGGAAAGGTGGAGGCACATTAAATTTGGTTAAAAAGTTGAGGAAGAGGATGCACGTACGGGAGGCTGGACAGAGATGCCGATGCTCGATTGAGTATGTGAGCGCTGTGGTCGATTTGATTTCGCAGTCACGTGCACGGGCGCGTCCTCATCGTCTTCGTCTTGCACTTGTGCCCACGGCGGCGGAGGCTGTTGTTGCATGTACGGCGGCTGCGACGGCACTGCGGGTTGAGCAGGAGCCTGGCTCAACGGCGCAGGAAAGACGATATTTCGGGGGCGCGGTGGACCACGAGACGGTCGCATCTGTAAGCTGCGATCAGGGTCTGGCACTCGGAGATAAACATAAACTTACTGCGACCTGCGGTTGCCTATGTTGAAAAGGCGGATCCGGGGCAATCGGTTGGCGGGGTATACGTTCTGTTGGAGGGTCGACATACTCTAGTTCATCTTCCTCATCGGGAGGAGGTCCAATGTTGGACGGATTTCGGGCCGGTTGACCGACGGGTGCGAGGAGATCAAACTCAGACAGATGTGTGGAAGCGTGCGAGTAATTGGAGGCGATCTGCTGCGGGGGTATGAAGGCAGGTTCACTGTTGATAGGAGCAAGGTCTGGCGGCGGTGGTGTAGGAAGCGGTGGTTGAGCGGTGGGATTGTCACGGGCTCTGGGGTTTACAGCCGGACCGAGGTCTGGAGGTGGGGGAGTGGCTGCATACATAACGTCACGACTCCGGGGCGCTCTTGGATTTGGCACAGCAGGTCCGAGATCTGGAGGGGGCGGTGTGGCGTAAGCGTATTCAGGGCTGCGCCTGTTGCGGGGACCTAGAGAAGGAGAAAGCATTGGGGGAGGAGGAACGACTGCGGGACTGCCTTCTTCTGGAGTTGGTGCGATGGCGAAAGGGCCGTCAGGGAGAATGGACTCTATGAGCTCATGAGGCGGGGGTAGGTAGATGGAGAGACGACCGTCGCCGGCGGTGTCTTGGGCACGTGGTATCCAGTTATCGGGTGGGATCCGAACCGATGGATGACGTACAGGGCTGGGGCTCGGCGATGGATGCAATTGCAGCGGCCCTATGGGTGAAGCGGAGGCGGGGATGGGTATGGGCTGGATTATCGAAGGCGTTGAATCGTCATGAGGCGTATATGGGCGGGAACGGGCCGGCTCAGGTGCGGGGGTCTCCAGGCGGGGGCGTGATTGGGATCGCGATCGTGAACGTTGGGGCGGTGAGGGTGAAAGGGAAGGTGAAGGGGTGTCATATGGCCGTTCGCCTGGTGTGCGATTGCGCGGTTGTTCTGGACTGAGACTATGAAGCAAAGAGCGGTTTTAGTATGTGAAGGTATAGAAGTAACGGAACGTACCCAGGTGGGATACGACGGTGTAGGTCATCTGGGGGTGAGCGCTCCGATGGGCTCTGATGTGGTGGTTCAGGAATGACTTGGGTGAAATGAACGTCTGAGGTCGACGCGGTCCAGAGGGAGGTCGCCGATTGTGCTCCTCTTGACGGCGTCGGGATCTGGGTTGATGGCTATCGGCCTCTCTGCGGCCAAGGAGGATACCCTGGCGAAGGCCCTCGTTGAAACCTAGTTGCTTGCCTTGTTCCCGGGCGGCCTCGACGGAACGCTCTTCCTGGAGTTTGCGTGCCACGCTGCGGGCGCGTGCGGCGTCCTGCTCTGCGTCATGCCTGCGTGCTTCAAGACCATCGAGGTACTCCTGGGCACGATTAATTTCGCGCTGCGCCTGTTCCAGTTGCATCTTGTACAAGGCGAGCTCTGTACGAGCGGCGGCGGCATCTGCATCCGACTGGGCACGGGCATCCATGGCGGCGCGCGCGCGGACGAGGCATTCTGTGGCGCGGCGTTCGGCGTCTGTAGCCCGCTTGGACTGCTCGTCTAGCTTTGCGAGGGTGAGCTTGAGGAGCTGGTGCAACTGCTTAGAGTCGCGCTCCTTGCGTGCAAGGACGTGGGCGAGCATGCGGGGAGAGAGACGGGAGGGGACGTCGTCGTTGTCGTCATCAGATTGGGAGGACATGAGGATAAGGGTAAGGGTAAAGGAGGTAAGGAGGGGTATATGCGGTATGTTGCGTACGTAAGCAGCGGGATAGTGCTATCGCCGTGTGAAGCCACTCGTTATCTCTTCCCTCAGACATGTCCCACGGTTCCTGTTCCTCTTATTCCCAGTCCCTCATGACTGAAGACGAGGAGGACTGGGAAGACTACTGCAAGGGAGGCTACCATCCCGTACAAATAGGCGACACTTTTTCAGATGCTCGTTACACCGTCGTCCGCAAACTAGGCTGGGGTCACTTCTCCACAGTCTGGCTCGCAAAGGATGCAAAGTATACCCTCCGCTATCTCTTTCCCCTTTCCCATCTCATCACCTCCTCCAGATTAAACCGTCATGTAGCCCTCAAGATCGTGAAATCCGCCCCCCGCTATACAGAGACCGCCCTCGACGAAATCAAGCTGCTCCAACGCCTCATAACCGCCGCTCCCTCCTCTGCTGCCGTCTCTCCCTCCTCTCCCTCAACACATCCTGGTCGTTCCCACGTCATCTCATTCCTGGACCACTTTCGCCACAAAGGTCCCCATGGTACCCATGTCTGCATGGTTTTCGAAGTCCTCGGAGAAAACCTTCTCGGCTTGATCAAGCGGCATCAACGAAAGGGCGTCCCCCAGCACCTCGTTCGCCAAATTGCTAAACAAATCCTCCTTGGTCTTGATTATATGCACCGTTGTTGTGGGGTCATTCACACCGGTGCGCACCCCCCCAACCTCCACGTCCTCGGCTGAGTACAGTGCCCGCGATCTACTCAGATCTCAAACCAGAGAATGTGCTCATATGCATCGACAATGTCGAGTCTATCATCCAGAATGAGCTTGCCTCTGCTTCTGCCAACGGAACTCCCCCTACCAAACTTGTCGGCGTGCCCCCTTCCCGCGGTCGTGGCGGCAACCAGACTCCACGCCCAGATTCCGTTTTTATCACTGGTTCACAACCCCTGCCTTCCCCCTCTTCCTCCCATGGTGCCTCACCTATGCTCGACCGCTGGGCCTTTGGTATGAGCAAGATCGATGGCGGGGCCAGTACCGCTCCTAGTGGGCCCGGCTCCCTTACCAGTCCCCCGGGCGGTAATCCACGGGACAGCAGCGTAGACGCCAAACAAGTACACGCCGTCGAGATGGACCAGGCATCCGAGCGCATCGCCCAGCTCCTCCGAGAACCCGGCTTTGACGAAAGCAATTCCCACCAGACCGCAGACAAGCCATCGGGCCCCTCCCTACTCTCCCAACAGGCTCCACTCCACGGCCGCCCCATCGGCGCCCAACGGAAACCCGCTGACGGCAGCGACGACGGATTTAGTCCCTCTTCTTCTGGCGCAGGTTCTTCCATGGCACTCGATCCGCAGTCGGGCGGCCTCGAGGCCCTGGACCGGATCACGGTAAAAATCGCGGATCTTGGTAATGGTGAGCGCCCGTCTCCCCGTCCTCCCTTTATTGTTTTCCCTCTTTGCGTGCTCACTATGTCCGTGGTGGATGCTTCAAGCGACCTGGGTGAACCACCATTTTACGGATGACATCCAAACGCGGCAGTATCGCTGCCCAGAGGTGTTGCTCGGCGCGCGATGGGGTCCAAGTGCGGACATTTGGAGTGTCGCATGTGTTGTACGCTCCATCGATTTGGTGATTCGCCGGGGTCTCGCATTTGTTAATAATCGTATTTGTCTTGCCAGTTATTTGAACTCCTCGCTGGCGGGGATTACCTCTTTGACCCACAGGCGGGGTCGCGGTATAGCAAGGATGAGGATCACATCGCGCAGATCATCGAACTTATCGGCGAGTTTCCACAATCCCTCGCATTTTCGGGAAAATACAGCTCACGGTACTTCAATCGCAAAGGTAAAGTAAAATCATTTCTATTGCCCCCTTGTTTTCAAAACGTGGACATGCTAACAAAACACTCCTTTGGAAGGCGAATTGAGGCATATTAACAAGCTCCGCTTTTGGCCCCTCGAAGACGTGCTCCACGATAAGTACGAGTTCACGCGCGAGATTGCTCAAACAATCGCATCATTCCTGAGCCCGATGCTCCGTCTGAACCCGGAGAAACGCGCGGGTGCCGGGGAACTTGTCCATCACCGATGGCTAGACGGGACTGTGGTTCAGGGCGAAATAGACGTCATACGGCGTGCGGAAGAAGAAGAAGCTCGTCGTCGCCAGCCGTCTTCGTCGACGGGGTCTGGCCTGTCGCAATTGGGCGCTGGCCCAGAGGTCGATGCACTCAAACCGGTCGATGATGATTCGCATACGACTGATGACGAGCGGCCGTCCGGTGCTGGTGGGACGAGTGGGGGTGGTGCGAGTGGAACGAGCGGTGTAAACGCACCGCCAACGCTTCAGATGCCGCGACCGGCGTCCGCAACCGCTAAAGAGAATTTGAAGCAGGCTCTTGCGAAGCAGCAGCAGCAACAGGCTGCGTCATCGTCGGCTTCAGCGTCGGGGTCCCAGAGTCGGAAACGTAGCTAGATGCCCATATGGGCTGGGGGTGTTTCTTCTTCCTTATCTTTTTGTTCTCAAACATACCTCTTTTTCGCTATCTTGTTTTTCATTTCATGTCTCGTGTGTATAGGAGAACAGGTGGGCAGTGTCTTATCGATTATCTCGATTATCGGCAACATCCGTCACGGGACTACGCCACAGCTTATCTCGATAACTGTGGACGACAAGTGTACCACATTCGCCACCCTTGTACTCGCCACCGGCTCACAGCAATATGTGCCAACGCTCTGCTGTGCCTTGCAACAGAGCTTTTATTCTTTTGTCCAGTGGCCATTCATTTGGTTGCTTGGACCAGCCCTGTCGCACAGCTTTACCACAAACGAAGCTCAAGCTGTCTACGCTTCCACATTCACCTTGTGTCGTTTCAGATGCTTTACCATTGATCCATGCGACATCCACATTCCTTTCACCTCATTCTCTCTCGCTTGGCTGAGCTTTGCGACTCCTGCTCTCGGGTTAACCTCCGTTTCCCCTTGGTAAGCGATTCATGATGACATTCCAGCTGCGTTTCGCAGCTACGTGCGACCCAACTTACCACGGTTACTAGTACTAGGCGTACTCCTCTTTCCATTAGTCTTCTCCAGACTACGGACGGAAATTTGGTATGAGCGTTTCAAGTTTGCCCCTCGATCCTATATCTCTGCCTCAACCCGATCGCGTGCGCCCGCTTTTTTTATTGTGTTGGATTAGCCGAGTTAATGTGGCAGTGCCAGTGACATAGACGAGCAAGGCTCCCGGTGTGCTCGGTGGTATCGTCGCATTGACATCGTCCTCATCGTCCACTGGCTTTGACAGGGCCTTGCTTTACTCTGAACAACTTGTCTGCGTCTGCGTCGACTTTTCCGCTTTGTTTGCTGGGGACTTACTATTTATTTGCGTATAAACGTACTAATAGGCGACATCTTTCTGTGGTTTTAGCCACAACACGATCGCTCCACTTCCCGTTCGGGCATTCACTGTTAATACAGCGTATATAAACTTTCTTCAAGTTTCTCCCCTACACATCCACATCTCCACATTACTGGCGACATGCAAACAACAGCTGCTTGGCATAATTCACAATCAACCCTCACAATTTGTGGGGCCTCCCTCATCGTAAGAAGCAGTTCTTTTCTTCTCCTCTCACCAACTCCTTTCCTCTGCCCCATTTTTGAGAGCTAACACCTCCCCATTTCTGTACTCCAATTAGCGCGTCGCTTTCCTCTTCCTTGTTTTCTTCCCGCATCACGCCCAGCGCATCGTTCTCCTGGCATTAGAAACTCTCGCACTATTCACCCTCCCACTTTGCCTCCTCGCCTACGGCAGTCACGCACACGCGCAAATGCAGACAAAACGGCCCACGGGCTCTGACTCCTTTGCCCCAATACCATTCCCGCCTCTGCCCCCATTCTCCGACCTCGCTCCCGTGTTCAATCCACCCGCGTTGATCGTTCCAGAAAAGAGGAGCGAAAATGACTACGCGTTCATCAGCTGCGCACCAGTTAGTTCTTACACCTACGTCCCAACAATCCCACGCGTCCCCGTCTTTCACTCCCGGGGCGGCATGCCTGCCCCTGCACCCCTACCACCACCACTATCCCCACCACCGCTGCCTCCGGTCGCAGCAAGTATCGACTGCATCGGCCCACTGCATCCTGTCCTCACTGATGGCAAACACCGATTCCACGTGGAAGGACTTATCGCGACGGGGGGATACGGACGCGTAGCGCTCGCTACCGTCGAGGGCGTCGCTACTCCCAGTTCGAAAGTGGCAATTAAAGTTTATTGCAAGGACAAGTTGATCACGAGTCGCACGTTGCTCGAAACGTACGACCTTGAGCGCGCCATCATGCTCGAGAACACAATGGAGGATTGTCAGTGGCTTGTGAAGTTGAGGGGCACGTTTGGTGATCTTTGGAACAGATATTTAGTTATGGTGCGCATTTATCCTCGTGTTACGACGTCTCAACGACTTATTTTTGTCGTTATTGTCGATTTGGTGTATAGGATTATTATCCAAACTCGCTTTCGGGCATCATTTTTGATCCTGCAATCACACCATTACCAAGATATGTTGTGCGTCACTGGGTTGAAGAACTCGTGCGTTTCTCCCTTCCCATCAAGTCATTCGGATCAAGAATGCTCATGTAGTAAACATGCACTCATTCTACCTAACAGACCCTAGGCATGTACGAGCTTTACAATCGGTCCATCGTCCACTGCGACTTGAAGCCGGGAAATATCCTCGTCTCGCCCAAGGGCCATCTCGCGATTGCTGACTTTGGCATATCCATGATTGCCGATGAGGTCTCGGACGCTGACCAACCTTTCGATGAATGCGAGTTCTTTTCCTACGGCGGGACGTACGCGTACCAGGCCCCCGAGATGCTCATCTCCCACCATGCTGTATCCTTTACGTGCGCGGCGGATATGTGGTCGTTCGGTGTTATCATCTTCGAGATGTACACTAACAAAGTGCGTCCCGCTTGCTACTTGCTACCCCCAAAGCTCGATGCTGAAACACCAGCTGTTTTAGCGACTCTTCTCTGCCGATGCCCTTGACGTTAGGAATGAGGTTTGGGCCTGGGATATACCAGCCATTGTCCGCAGTGAGATTAATGATGAACTCGCACAGAACCTGGTGATTGCGGTATGTGGGAGCTCTCCACATATGGATGGTAGCAACTCACCAGACACCCTTTCTCCTTCGTTTTTAGTTGCTCGAAGTCGACCCAGAAAAGCGTTTAAAGCTGAGGGATGTAGGAGAACACCCGTACTTTAAAATGACGTAAGTTAGCGCACGATTCACTGCATCGGCCACTACGACGGGAGCCTCATGGATTGTTATTATTCTAGGAATTGGAAAAAGGTCGCGAACAAGTCGATCACGAGTGAGTGCCAGATGTTATACTTTATCCTACACTTCACTTACTTACTGCTAAACAGTCGACTTTTACCACGCCGAGCTTAGCTCCTGCTCTTGGAGAGACTCGCTCTGGTTTGAGAGGCCTGTCACACCGGACAGTTTACTTTTTGGGACTTCGTAACTTACAAAACTTCCTTAATGAATTTCTTCCCTTTTTTTTATATCTGTTCATAGAGAACTTCCGTCATGTACCTCATTGCACCAGCTCTCTGTTTAACTGCACAAGCATCCTTTCATCCTTTTTTTCGCTTTTTCTTTTGTTATTGCTGGACGTATCAAGGATTTCTGTACATATTTATATTTCTAATCTCGATCTCGATTTCATCGTCAATCGTCGTACATCCATCTATCCACATTTTGTCTTACCTCCCATTGTGCATTTTTTTTCTTATCTTACCGATCTCCATCTTCTTAAATCTAGGCATGCCATGCTATTTTGATGGTAGGGCTTATCGATGAGGCTTATCGATCACTGGCACTATCGGTGACCATTCTATGCCACATGGCTGTGCCATCATGCCATGCGAGGGAAGCATGCCTTTCCACCTTCCGAGGGATGACTGATTGCTACTATCTATTTCTGGTTCAAACACACATTCGTGTTTGATTTTCATGTAGTTTTCATTTCGTGCAGCAGAGTGTAGACTGTGCCAACTGTATGTTAGAATGCTGTAATTGAAGTCCCGATTCTCACTGACGTACTGTAAAGTTATCAACGAGCTGGTGTTCATATAAGTTTCCATCCAAGTTGTTCGATGTCCAACCCAAATGAATTCCGCATAATTTGAAAACCCAGGACTATAGCTGTCTGTCTGGTACGTTCAAGATAACGGCACGAATTTTGACTTTGAGTTATTGTAACTTACTGTACTGTATCCCCATTGTGTCTCGGTCCGATGAGAGCTAGAGGGAGGATCGAACTTCACTGGCACATACACACAGCATCATCGTGATCCACATCGATCGCCGAATAAATTTCAAATTACTGTGACCCAAAGCCCCGAGTACGTTTGAAATAGGAACATACCTCACTCCCATAAACAGAATCGTGGCACGGGCGGTGTTGTAAGTGGATGCAGAAGACTGTCCACCGTCCAGTAGCACGTAGTAACTTGGTATTAATTACATGGAACGGATGGGCAAATTACCGACCTCATCGCAATTTGGCCGCACCGACAGCGATCTGGACCAAGCACACATTCCACTGAACACTTCCATTTTCTTGTGGCACGGCTTTGGCACAAGTAAGCAACGTTTATCCATAAAAGGCTGACGCCAGTGAATGATCACTTTCCTGTGGCTTTGAGAAAGATGTTCATACAGGTTCAACTTGGATCTCTTACGCCGTCAAATCGACCGCCGTCGGTCAAGCAATATTAATATTACACTTTGCCTCCGTGATCATGAACACAGTAGAGGTATCCAGTCTATTGTGGCCTAAATTGAGATGAAAACATATCATTTCTCCCGGAAGCACTGAGCGTTTCGTTACCTACGATCCATCCAACATGACATGGTACGTGCCAGCCGTATGCCCAACCGTCAGGCAGGACCCACAGGATGTGCGTAGGATACTATATCAACGGCAACCCGGATAAAAGCCGATTACAGGCCAATAGCATCGCCGCCAGGAACGAGTGGGCGAACCATGAGTTTGATTATAGTATCGCTGACAGGGATCTGTCACCCCCAGCCTTCTCAGCGCCGCACTGCCACATCATGATAGATTGGAAAGCGAGGCGATGGGACCCACATGGATATTCTCAGGAATCGGGATTAACTCCGCGAACGTGCTTCACCATCGACGCGGATACGAGAAGTTTATACGCGCACCCGTCGCGGTGCATTACCCTGCGTGCACGACCCAAATGTCTGACTCGGTTGCGCAAGGTAGGGCGAGGGTCGTCGATAGCCCGTGAGACTCCTCGAAGATTACGTTTGAGAAGAAGGACAGGATGGGCGGGAAATCTGACCTGGACCTGCAATTGAACAAGATAACCTGAGGACCGAGACACTAGTACTCACATGCATGTTGTGGCATAGAAAGGTTGGTTTCTTTTACCATCGAGCTGGTGGTGGGTGGCGGACGAGGAAAAGGCTATGGCGACAACTTAACGGAAGGACTCGAATCCGGCGCCATAATGGCGAACCACGTCACGTGACGCCAACATGCCCCCGCTCGCGACTTGTAACTTGGCCCTAGTAGGGCTAGGTCTTTGCTGGCAATTGCGCCCAACTATCACCGCCCAGATATAGAGCAATCCCTGTCATCTATCTGTGGCGTCCCCCTCGTGCCCAATCGCATATGATGGATGCACGCAAGTAGCCTGAGGGCGACTCGAGTCACTCGAGAGAATCGGAAGAAGTTGTCTTACGGTGGCACTAGAAAGTTGCAAAGTAAGTACGGGTTGATCGATCTACCTGACTTCACCACCGTCGGGAACCTCCGAAGAGCTTTGTAGGATGGACCGAACGATTGTGCGATAACGCATTCAGGTCTCAGGGCAAGATACAACATTGCTTGATCTGACCAACCCGGGCATGTTGGCTATGCTCTGCGTCCTATGTGACTAAGGTGACTAAGTCACCGGAGACGGCCGTCGCTCTATTCATCTCTGATTGCAGCAGGGCGCACGATACAGTAAGCGGGGGTGCCTGTTGTGCCCGTACGTACAGAAGTAAAGGTGGATGGTTGGAATCACCTCGTTTATCAAAAGCGAATTCGTGAGTAGTAACGGGTGTCAGGCTGAGGGGAGTGATGAGTTGTGCCAGTGCCAGTTGCTGTGACGACAGACCTAGGGCAGTACGGCCATGATGCACTAGTCACGGTACTGAGATTGTAACGAGTTAGGCATATCGGGACTCCCACGCGTTGACGTGAAGAAACATGAAGGGGAGTCGAGGCCACATTGGCACCGTGATAAATGCTAGTATGTGTGGATGGCGGTGTTCTTTGAGTATGATTCCGTTTCCTTCAAGGCTTCAACAAAGCGATGAGTTCTCGATGATGCGACAAATGCCGTGATAGGTTATTGAGTCACAAATACGAAGCATCCTACAGTAAGGTTGTATAAGTGTAGGGATTGAACTATGCAGATATTTTCGTGAACAATATACAGTAATCACTGGTGGTGGCGGCGGCGCCGTGAGGCCTGGGGGTGTTCCCCTCGGGGACAAAATATTTCACTATAATCGCCGGGGTTTTGGCGGCGTCCCATCAAGTGTTGGTTTCAACGTGTACTGTATCCACTACAAGGGAATAGCGGTGACCTTACATTACAGTATTCTGAAATCCCGGCGTGTCGACTTTATCATGGCGGACTAATCAAAGTTTACGCCAGATTTCTGTGCCTTACTAATCAAGTTAGGCCATTCGAGTCGCTGCACTGACATGATGCGCACCGTCATGCGAGCTCTTTGTATACTGTAACTCCCTCCAGTGAGAGGGGAGAGCCTTGTCGGTCATACATGATACCGTATCTCCGTAGGACGCGAAGCGGAAATCATTCCAGTCGAGTCAGTGACTCAGTGTGGGAACTGTCAACGAGGCATGCCGCATGATTCATGCGCGCCTGTATTTGAGCAGAGGCGCCTTATTAGGCGCCATTGGAATCCCCTATCCCAATCAAACCAGTTGAATACGTCTCATGTAACTTATAGTGCCAGTGCCAGTGGCACGGATGGACTGCTGTATCAAATTTAGTCTCGATCCTCGCAGGACTCGGGACAGAAAAGTCGCCTTGGATACTCTCAGAGTAGTATCTAAATTCTCTGACAGTACTCAGAATGGAGGCTTAGTTTTTCATTTCCAATATAAAAAACCCCGTTTCATCTGGGTGTAGGGTGCACAGTCACGGTAGCGACCGTGCAACGTGTTTTACTCTGCATGCCGGTTTGACTTTGACACGCACACACCCGAGCCAACCGCTGGCACCTTTCCGTTGAATCCCGTGTGCCCTCTCCTCAACGGCAACATTCTAAAAATCATCTTTTGTCCTTCTACCCAGTTCCTCCTACCCTTGTTCCTGCTTTCCCCGAGTCTAGCCAGTTTTAAGCCCTATTATGCAGCGCCTGTTTGGACACTTGTTGCAAATTTAACGCTTGACCTCGGGAAGGGGGGAAAGTGCGAAAGCAATACATTGAAAACCCCAGATGCCGCAGTCATATACCCACAGCAGCGTCCAACCAATATGACCGGACTAATCACTATATAGAGAAATTCTAGACTCGGAGGTGAGTGTGCACCTTCTCTTGAGAGGACGTTGGACATTCATCACCCTGCCAACTGCCAATGATGCCCGTACTGTATTAGTACGGTGCCCGAGGTGATAGCTACCTTTCACCAGTAATTTAACACCCTTCCAATGACCACCCATCCAGTGTCGCTCGAACCAAATTCCAGGAAGGCCACCATCTACAGTACTCGAGCACATGACGATCAACCCCCGGCCCACGATGTCATGCACGTTGCTCCTTTCCCTGATTATTCGAAACCTATCTTCTGGTGCCAAACCAGCTTCTCGCACGAAGCAACGGCAGTTGCAGCGCAGTTGAATGTTGAAGAACATGCCGCTCACTCGGTGTGCGAGAGCACACATTAATAGTATACCGTAATACTGTCAAAGACTTCCTTCATTACAGGACTTCGTCCTACTCCTCTACAAATAAAGTACAGTGCCAACTTGATGATTCGGTGCCAATGGACCACGAATTGAGTATCTGTCACATGCTTCAACGAAATCGTCGCGCAGACTCGGAATCTTGTATGACGGCCGTGGGTTGCGCCAGCCTGAGGTTGCGTAAACCTATCAATTAGGCTCAACCTTGAGTCACCTCTACGAGGTGCCATGGCGCACTCGAGAAGAACGACCCTGATAAACCTCCTAAGTTACAGTACCACTGGTCTCCAGTTGGGCTCTCTCGGTGGGTTAAAAGAATCCCGTGTGCGCAGCATGTATACGTTATACGGAGAAGGAGCGTACACATCCGCCTTCATTAGGCATTCACATATTCACCCCCAAATGAGTGCACCCCAAGTTTTCCACCAAAGACAGTGGACCTCAAGTAGGAGAACTGAAGCTGTCCTTGAGAACTAGAACAAACTACTGCCTCAAGGTGGCACTCTTGAGCCCGGAAGAGACGCGAATTAATTGCCACTGAAATGAGATTGGCCTTGTTTTGTTTTTCATTCAAAACCAAATCGCCGTTCTAAAATCAGGGTTTCGCCGAAGAGAGAGAGCCTCCGTGATGCCAAGTACAGTACATGGCACATAGGCAAGCCCGCCCCCTCCCCCCTCTCCAACACACACATACTCTCCTGCAACAGCCCTGCAACCATGCTCAAAGATCTCCGCTCTCTTGCCCTCAATCCAGTTCGCTCTACCTATTTACTAAGCTCAAGCGCGAGGGGCGGCCCCTTTTCAAGATGTCAGTGGGCGCCGTCACAATGCTTGCCGACTGAACGCCGTTGGACTTGGGGGGACTTGGAAAAAATCCGCACCCACAGTGACAGTATCCAATACGACCAGGTGCGTGTACACTCCATTAGACAACATCGACGTCGACATTATAATTCGCCCCAAGGTTCGAGTCCGACTGTCCGAGTCCTCTATCACTGCCGCCCATTCGGTAGCTGAGTACGTTGTCTGGTGACTACCTGCTGAGGGGAATACAATGGGGTGACCGCGGTCCACCACATCTTCCTTCCCCTTACAATGGCATACATCGCCAGCCGTCATCCCGCACACGGTGGTTGCAACTGTGAGCGAGGTGTTTTAGCTTGTAAGCGACATCGACACACTCTTCACCTCAATCCCACCTCAAGTCTCAACTCCCAACGCAATCGACCACTCCCTCGTATCTGAAGGTCCTCTTGTATTATTCTAAGACATGGTTAAGGCCCTGAATCTAGTATGTCTTTTTTTAGTGCTTCCTGTGTGATACGTAAAAGCATTGCGGACAAGTTCCTACTGACCCTGATCTGCAAGTGCCGACAAATACCTGTACCAGTATACAGTATCTCCTACAAAGCACTCCAGTCCCGATCGATCGATCGATTTGCTATCCAAGCTGCACCCTCAAGCTGGTTGTGAGGCAAATGGCACGACAATACCTTTTCTATATTACAAGAACATACAGTCCACGAGCACTGACCACGAGTATCACAAGCCAACTGATCAATTTGTGCCTGGGGACCTGTATGGAGTAATGCTGTAGTACGCAGTTCTATGTAGAAAAATGAACCAGATTCAATCGGCGTCATGTGGACAGCGCAGACTCTCAGAGAAGTTATGGCACACCTGAACGTTACAGAACCCTTTGGTCATGGGTTGACGGGCTTTCTTTATTCCGAACAAGTCTTCTCCCAATTGTCCTGGTGTCAGTGAAAGCCAGAGGGCTACCAAACTCCCTAACCGGAAGAATTCATGAAATTTCCTCAGGCTCGTTGAACTTTTCAGACAGTAACGCTTCGGCAACGTCGACGGCTCGGTTCCCTGTGGCGGCAATGCGACCACTCGGGGGCCAATTACTGTACAAGTGAGGCCAATAAATTTTTGGACACCACAAAATTGTGGTGTCCAAGCGCACCGTGACTCCAGTCTCCAGAGATCCAGCACAGCACGATTCAGACGCAGATTCTGGGCTGTCCACTCTTCCCGTTGTCACGTTTAAAAAAGAAAAAAGAGATCCTGGTAGTTTACGTGCGACTCTGTCACGAAGTCTGACTGCAAGTGAGACCGAGCGACTTGGGTTAGTGCTTTAGAGGGAGAACTAATGGACCCGGCATTCTGAAAACCGGTCTGGAACTCGGCCCGTCTGAACACGTGGCTTTTCCGCATTCTCAAGTGCAAGTGGCGTCTGGCACCACGCACCTTGATCATCACGTAATATCATGGCATCCATGGCACCAGCGGCACCACTGGCACTGACACAAACCCTTCATCATAATACCCTGGTTGTGCCAAATTGATGGCACTGCGAAGATTCAATTAATAACCTCATGTCATCCCCTTGCTACCGTGAGCGTGCCACTGCGGCTACGTACTACCGAAGTCTTGACGGAAACATATCCCAGTATTGGCACCACCTCATTGTTGGGTCGCATATAAGATGCTTTGGTTTATCCCGGAACTAATCAAGACCCACTGTCCTTCGCGGTTTTCAAACAACAATGGGAGCAGCGAACTGTCCCGTTGCAACACACCCGAGGTATATATCATATTTTCCTCGAAACATTTGCATACTAACCTGATTATCCCTGCTGAGGTGTTCCCAGAAACTCGAAAAGGCAGGAGGGAACCGTAGCGGCAAATCCGATACGTTGACTGAGAGCCCAAAACATCTGCCCGCTCCGACAGCGGAGGTGCTGATAGTTTTACGCACGTATTGGCCGAAAGAGCGCACCTGCCGTTCTGAAGCCCCACCTGCTATCCCAGAACAAGCTGCGTCCGCTTCACCCCCGAAAGAAGAAACCGGCGGCAACCACTATATGTTACAATCGTCTGAGTCCTACAAATTCGACATGCAGGAAAACAGGTAAATTACCAGAAAATTACGTGTGAAACATGTCAGCTGAGCCGTTTCTGTGCCCACAGCGGGATCAAATGCAATATTTCGACATTATCATTATCATTTCTACATTCTTTTCTCTCGAGGTTCTCCAAGAAACAAGAAAGAAAAAAGAAAAAAAACGAACCCTGACAGTCCGGTCGACACCAACCCAGATCTACCACCAAAGGCTGCCAGTTTGTCTCATTATGACACGCCAGTGTAGTTCTACTTTGGTCGCGTCGTTAGTGTCACATTCGACAGCACCAATATCGCTATGTAACTTATGATACAAGTCACGTAATTCACGACTATCGTCCTCCTACCTCCATCGAATAATTAGCATCCAAGACGATCAGACTTCCAGTGGGCGGACTTCGCACCAGTAAGCCATATTCCCCTGATACATAGATAACATCGCGTTAAGCTAGTGGTACTCCTCTTATTAGACCATTTTGTCACGTCAACTGAGAGCGCAAAGCGTGGTCGCGTTCGTTTGGTCGGACACTAGCACGAACAAGCGCCCACGCCGACCCATAATCGGTCCGTGCCGTGCCTAATGTAAACTATGATTAGAGAAGGGCGCAGCCGCCCTATCCCGCCATTCTGCCCCAACTGAGGAAGTTGTGGATGACGAGCGGCAGTCACGATTGCCTGCGTCCAGTACAGTCGATGTTCAAGTCTCCATATACTGTATAATAAAACATGTAAGCGCCAGATCGTCATGTGTCAGACACCGAACTGAATCCGAGTCGTCGTTCAAGTTGTGCCCGCAGGAGAATGAAAACGCGACCGTTGAGCAGTCTAGACATACTCTCATGTAGCTGGCACCAGCCTGGAACTTCTGCCGAGGCCCGTTCATCCCAGCCACGAGTGCCAATGGGCTGGTGCCAAATACTTTGCTTTGGTCTATCCCGTTCATCCATGCCACGAGTGCCAATGGCCTGGTGCCGAATACTTTGCTTGGCCTATCCGTTAGTGCCATACTAACGGTGCCAAAATCACCATGTACAAGTATCTGGCTTTGAAGCATGGCAAACTGGATCCACAGTCACCTACCTCACCAAACCCTTGGAACAATGGCTCCAGGACTCCCACCCGTAGGGGGACTTCCCGAAAGTAAGTTGCGTGCCCCCTCCTGATACGACCGTCGCATTGAGTCCGCACCACGTCTCGTTAGATCAGAACGTGGGCACAAGTGAAAACAGAGAAAAGAAGCGCGCTCGTAACGACACGTCGACAGCCGCCGCGACAACCTCGACGGCACCCCCACCCCCTCGGGGTTACATCTTCTCAGGCATGCCGGCCCCTTTGCACGGGGCTTATGGTGCCATTCTCAACAGTGGTCGCAACTAAAGATACGGCAGTCTGCATCATGACTACTTGGAACAAAGACGGCTCCTCATTTGAGTACTTGCGGCTGTGGTCGTTTCCTAGGGTTTCGGTTCTTTTACTGTGGCTTGGGTGGCTTGCATATGCTGTACTACGGTCCTAACGTTGGCGTGTGTTGAACTACGTACCCATGATGCGGAGTGCCGGTTTTAAAATATTTTTCGTCCGCTGTCTGTACAGAACTTGATGGCGTGAAATACTTTGTTCAATCCAATCCAAACTTATCGATTACTTTCAATACTGTGTGGCTGCTTGATGTGGCCTTACTTCCCAATGTGGTTGGATGAAGTTCTGAGGATGTGATATAATGACACTGCGAATTTCTCATAAAGGACACGGCATGTCGCCGGTCGATCCACATAAGTGAATTTACTGCGCATTGCGACAGGATGAGTACATTTCCTCTGTGAGATGGAACAAAAAAAAATATGAAAGATCGGGCACCGATCTCTTCTGCAGTTGAAGTTGGAGAGCACCTGAAAGAGCAACTAGGGTTCCGCACGGGTACAGTACAGTCGGCCCCGGCAACACCGTACCCACGCCCACCGAAACCACACCCGATTCGGGTATGCACCGTAATCGTTTGGTGCAGTTTGGCGGGTTCGATTTTACCCGTGGGGTTTCGTAGCTTTTTTTGATATTTTTGATGCGTGACCGTGGCCATGACTATTCTCATGGTCTTGACCATTTGTTGTGCTAGCGGGAGAAGAGGGGGCGAGGTGGGGGTTTGTGGCCACGCCAGGTCGCTCGGTGCGACAATGCCAAGCATGCTATCTGAAAGTTTGTTTCATATCGACTTAAGTTGTAACTTACACAAATAGTCAAATTGAAGATGCTCGAGCGCGGCAACGGCTACCAAGACTTGAACCTGAAACGGCAAAGTCCACACGTGCACCAGCACTCCATCACCATATGCCATACATCGATCCCATGATCCACTACTGAACAGCTGGATGCGCCCTGATAAAAGGGTAGTGTCTGTTTGGACATATCAGCGTTGACACGTTGACCACTCAACTTGAAGTCGGAACGTTGAGCATGGGCCGCATGGCTGGCAACCTAGCCGTGGTAATGTTGTGCTAAGGGCCCCAATAGCGTATGTACGACAGACTTTAATTCATTGTTAGAAAAGATAAATACTAGTACTGCTGTACTCGGCGGTACAGCCCTCGGAATTAAGAATGAACCAAAGGGGCTCGGGGACTCACACAGTACTCACGTGCCAGTGCTGTACCGTACGCCATGTATAGCCCTGAGGCTCCAGGCTCGCTCTTATAGCCCAGTATCCTCCCTCTCTTCTGCTCCTGGCTCAACCCATAATGGCGTTCTCAGGTCCTCCAATTGGTGGCCTTCCCGAAAGTAAGTGGTTCCCTTCTGATATGTTGATATCGTTGTTGAGCCCGCAGCACTTCTCGTTAGACCAGAACCGTGGCGCCCAGCGGGTAAAAGATCGAGCAAAGGAGCGCGCTCTAAATGAGTCGTTGACGACCAACGCGACGACAAAAGTTACAAAAATGGTCAAAGGGTTTCGATGGGCCGCCGAAGGGCTGCGACCACCTCAACGACACCCCCAGCCAATTTGGGTTACATCTTTGCGGCGTGCCGGCCCATTGCCTAGCGTTTATGGCACGATTCTTAGCGGTCGCTATTAAAAATTTTGGCGGTCGCTTCATGACTACTGAGGACACTATGCTCGTGCCTGTGTAAGTCGGTGTGGTTATGCACCAGGGGTTTTTTCGGGTTTGGACTGTGGGGCTTTGGGGCTTTGGGCGTTCGCATCTCAATCCACTGTACGACTTCCCATTTTTCGTGTGTTTTGGGGGTTATAGAACCTACTAATGTAGCACTCCGTATATACCCTTTCGTCCACATCTACTTCCGACTAGTCAATTTCCCAACAACATGTATTAGCTGCTCACTGGCCAAGGTGGCATATCGCATCACATCGCGGGTACTTGGGGGTGTAGTTGCGCTGAGTCTGGTGGTTTGCCGGTGAGTTCGATTTCTTTGGGTCGCGCTGGGAAGGCCTAGTGAGGGTTCAAATTTAAGCTGCAGCATTGCTTGCGCGGTATCATCCTCGCTAATTGCTCATTCCACATCGGTATTCGGATTTCAATATATTAGTATGAATGCTGTTTTACCATGTCCATGTCTAAATATAACTCGCACCTCTAGATGGTCTCGTGCACCCTAGTAGTGCACCCTAATATCGCAATGATGTCGCACATCGAATGTCGCGTAGTAAGCATCGCACCATATGATTACCGCTTATCGGTCTGTTCAATGAGATTGAGCCTGTGTTCGTTCCCCGTAAAGAAATCTTCCGTAGGGACAGCCTAGTGTGTGCAAGCTTCGACCACTGTATTCCATGTATTTCTCGTTCGCTCATGATTAATGCTCTTAGACCAGAGTAAGGCACCTCTGAGTCGATCGTACTCGGGGACTACGCGTACTCTAGTCTACTGTCTAACGGATACATCGCGATGGGATGAGCACATTTCGTCGACGGCGGTAGGACACGGAGATGATGAAGTAAGGATCCCTACGTTTATGACGTGGCATTGAGCTTTGTACACAGTTGGAGTGGAAAGATGCTTGAGCGGCCATGCACTACCAGTCCAAACGATGATACCCGTTAGAGCGACCCGGTACCTTTCCTTTACGCAAAGATTTGTCGACCATCAATTGGAGTGAACGCACTTTTTCATGAGAGCAGGCACCGGCAAAGCCCTGTCTGTAGGGAGAAAAAAATGTTGTGTAGTTGGGAAGAAGACATTTGAAGGTATGATAACGGCCACAGTGGTGGTTGATAACATGCCATGACTTGGAGAATCGGCGACAGAGGTTGTATCGCACATCCATTGGCAAACTTGATCCGAAAAAGGACAGGAAAAAGGACAGGTTCAAGTTCACGCTCCGATCATGACTGCATGATTAGGCAAGAGGCCGAGGGATCTGGCCCGAAGGTGTGGTCCCCTCGGAGGCCATGACGGAGCCTCATCAAAGTGCTGTACTTTGACATCTCCGCGCGTCTCAATTTCCTTCGAGTGACAGAATAGCGGAGACGTGTCCAACGCCGACTCGGAGGCGGAGTTTCAGAGCAATGGCAGAAGACGGCCGTAGAGGACGGGGAGTTCAATGGAAAAACACTAGCGACAAGGTCATGGTGTACCATGATAGACTTTTGACTATACTCCATACTACAGCAGTATCCCAGAGCGGAGACGAACGGTGTAAGGTACGAGGTACGAAAACCGTCTCGACAGGGAACTGAAATAAGCGGCCAACTTGAACTGATGGCAAATTTTACACACGGATACTCGTTCCGGTCTGTGGCTCTAAAATTGCATATTGCATGCACTGGCGCACTCATATCATAACAGCTGAGCGCTGCGCTTGCCATGTGTTATGACGCATCATCATCGCCATGGAAAACGATGCTACGCGTAGTAAATAGGAAAGACGAATGAGTGGGATAACAAAGAATCAGGACACATGAGGCAGTGCTTTCGAATTTCCAGATGGTCGTCACGGTCAACAAGTTGGCTCGGCGTCAAGTGTGCGCGGTCGTTGGCACGGTGAATCTCCACTCCACACTATAATACATTCATAACGTTACAAATGCTGTAATAAACGCCATGTACACTATTGTATTGTGGGTTGCGAGTCGTTGATGCCATCCTGCATTGCCCAGCCAACGCTCTCCCCCGATGTAATTGTTTCCTTTTCTGTCCTCTAATATTGGCGAACCTTGTCAAAATCAAAGCCCAGTGCCTCGTGCGCACCCTATGGAGTTTCCGCGGATTTCGTCTCGCCAAATGGGGCGCGGGAAGCGATGCGGCCACTTCCTCCCTTGGATTGTGAGGAGAAGTGCAAAGCGGTTATATGAGCTGGCCTGGCCCTGCTGGAAGCACAAGGAACAAGCTCCGAAATGACGAGGTTCGTCACTGGCAGTTGAGACGATCAGTAGAGAGAGAAGCGGTTTCAGGACCGCAGCACGAGGACTGTTTGTTGACATCATATGACATAACCACACCAAATATCGGACCGGCCCTTGTTCCCCAGGAGGCCAGCAATGCAGTATTACGGAAACTTATATTGATTGCGAGTTCGGGAACATTAGGTAAAGAAAAGTGCACAAGAAGGAACAATAAGACCGGGAATTAAAACAAACGTTGCAAGATTGTGCGTGAGGAGGGATCGTCCTACTCTTGTACTGTTAAACGACACCCGGTGAACAAGGGCCGGAGCTTTGTCGCGGAGAAATGTTGACAAGTCTAGAATGATGGGACTGCGTGTAGAGTAGCGACGACGATATGAAATACAAGACGAGTTAACATGAGAGACGTGAGCCCAGGGAAGGTGAGGGGTGTAATTGGAACCTAAGCAAATCATTATGATGGTACAACAGGCACCTGTCCTGGTAGGGTTATTAATCTTCTCAAGTTCACGCCAAATAATCTTCTTCAAAGTTCGTTTCCTCCTCCTCGTGTGCGTCAGTAGCGACGATAGACGCAGATAGTCCGCTGGGTTGGTAACCTGCGCGCAAAAACGATGTGCGACGTGAGCAGCGCATAGGACGCCCACGACCCGCACGGGTGAGAAGCAAGTTCGCAAGCATCTTCGCCTGATATTCCTTTTGCGAGCGCGGAACGCGGGCTGGGGCGAGCGAAACGACGAGGGGAGGGGGGCTCGATATCCGTTTCGGCTCTGCAGTCAGGATGACGGCTGGTGACGGACGAGGAGAAGCGAGTTGTGGTACGCTTATTGGTACGCTCCTAGTCCTGCCATGACCCTGGTTCGGGTTTATAAGGGGATGCTCCGATAACGGCTGCGAGGGGTGGTATGAGATTGCGTTTCGTCTTGGGATTAAGTTGCGCCGCGGGATAAGAGGAGCGCCAGGTGTATTGCCGAGATTTTGTGCAGATAACTGTGAAGAAGAGGACACGGGAATGGTGCGAGGTGCGAAAAAGGGGAGGTTTGCTGCTCTGCGTGTGTTTGGAGGGAGTTCAGAATAGAGAGAGTGAATGCGAAGGGGGATAGATGGTGATTGGGTCGTCAGCATGGTTGGAGGGTCGAGATATATGGATGTTAAACTTGTGAAGATAAGTTACTTGTGTGATAAGAGGAATTGAATACAGAGGATGAACGATGAACGGGGCAGACGGAGGGCACGGGGGAAGGGGTGAGAGGGAAGGGGAGGCTGGGCTGGCCCTAATAAGCGTGAGGGAGAAAAAGGGGCCAGATCAGCACTTCCACCTGATCTCGATCTCGCACGCGGCAGACGCGGCGGGCGGTGTTGCTTCATTCCGAGGTATACACGTGACTCTTACGTATAAGCATCGCCTCTCAATTTGCTCGTCGCTTCTCGTCCTCCATTCTCTGGCCATTGCTTGTGCCCTTTTGGCACACAATATCCTCCTCTGCCAATTGTACACCCTCATAACAACACGTTTCTATCGTTGCCGTCCATGTCCGCATTGTCTCTTTTTCCTGTATGACCTCAGCCTTGAGAGCTGTCTCCTGCCCCGTTGGGATATCATGAGGAGCCCGATTCGGAACCCATTCTTCGGACCCGGCACTCGGGCGCTCTTCCAGCCGCCCCGCCTCGCCTTCGGGTCACTCAGCCTTGTTCCTTGTTCCGCCACTCCAGGTAGAGGTCCACGTCGCACAGCCTCGGCATCAGCACACAGGAAAGCCTCTTGAGCACGCACATTTTCTTGATACACGGCGCCACAGGGTCTCCTTGTCTTCTTACAAACATTCCTTCTTGAGGTCCAGGCCACTGCTTCTCTCTCTTTGACAGTTTAACGCCTAGACCCCTACGTGCACTGGCGCCGCCAACATTTGTCGTAACCGCCTTTTTTTCAGAAGGTACCGTCACCGTGCTTCTTCCTCGACATTTTTTGTGTCCTTTTTGCCAGCATTGCCTTTCCCTTACAAGATAAATGCCTCCACCGACGCCTGGAGGCTGTAGGGATGCTGTATAGCATTCTGTCTTGGGGTTTGTATTCCCGCACAAAAGTTGTTCCGCCGTTCCATTCGTACGTGTCACGTTATTTCCGTTCGGCCTTTTATCGTGTATTCTTCTCACCCTCCTCCCACTTTGTATTCTCACCTCACAATGACCTATTGTCCCGTGGCAGGGCCCGACAACTAGTGTACTGTGCTTCTGGTGGATTTCGCATGTGCTTCTCTGTGCTTCTCTCGGAGTTCCCCGCGGGCGTTAACATGTTATTCTCTTTATATGCTTTTGTCCTCCAAACTGCAAATTGCGTTCCTCAAGGGAGACATTAGCGGTTCCTTGGGTTTGGTTATACACGGAGAATATCACCCCGTGTTCACTACACCCCACACGACCGCAAGCTGGCCCACGCTAAATCTAGTCGCTTGATAGGCCAAATTCTGCCGCGCTGGGGACATGATCTCTAGGAAGATTGGTCTCTTATTGGACATTTGCAAGCTAACAGGTGGCTGATTACAGACTTCATGTAGTATAATATAGACGGGCTCCCCATATCCTGCACCAATCTCTCCGTACCGTATGCCTCTTCCATTTCTGTGGCTGGCGTACTTTCCGATGAGCGGCTGCTTATGTCAACACGGTGCACGTGACGTGCCTATCATTATTGGTCGGCCACCTATCGAACAAATACATGGAGCCTCTCGTTGTCTAGTCGCCGTTTCTAGCACTCGATGGACATTCCCCCAGTGACAAATTTATCATGCTAGGCAACAAGCTGTGTTAACGTGCTTTGATCGAAAGCGCACTCGAAGAGTATTTGCGCAGTAGACGACGACCCGGCGAGGATCTCTCGGGAATCTTCTTTGGTATCAGCCGGCCACTCGAAAAGTTATTTGGGAATACCATCAGTGGCTGTTCAACGCTCTCGGATATCTATCTCAACCCAATGCCACGTTTCGGCCGTGAACGGGTTCTTACACACCGGTTCGAGTTCGGATCCGCCAAGTTCTTTGCTCCTTTCGACCCTCCGCTGTATTTCTTCACTTGTAAATTCGTCATTATATATATACGTTTGTCGGTCCTGGTCCATGATTGATGCAAATTGCTATGCTTGATGCTCCGGAATGCTGATAGAACCAGTCTGATGAAAGCCTTTGAATTTCCAATTCCCAATTGTTGTGGTTTTTAATTTGCAAGTTCGCAATACAGTACTTGTTTTGAATATCACAACAACCCCCTGGTATTCAATATTCAATGCCCATCAATCACAGATCACCAATGACCCTTCAAGGCTAAGTCTACGTATGATACGGTGGTTCTACAGTAGGAACCACACTATGCTGTGCGGACCATCAATTGTCTGCGATGCCTATAATTTGACCCATCCGTTGATATTTATTCCAGCCCCATGGAGACAGACGACCAACTTGAATGGGTTGTGGGCTGTGGCTGTGGTGGATCGTTGATGACATCGATGACAACCGACGCACACGGACGCCAGAATAGTCAATCAATCACGATTTGAAGCAATCTGAGGCTTTTAGTCTAACACCGCGCGCCAATCTGAACTCGGACTGATACTGTACCCGTCCTGGTCGCGTTGTGATGATCGCCATTCTCTCGCATCGCACATCGCAACGTGACGTCTGGAGATCGAACAGAGTGCAACGGAACTGAGAGATCGATCGACACAGTATCACGCAAGTTCAAAAAGAATTGGACTTGTGTTTGATATTAGGAGCCTACCACATCCTGTTGCATCGAGACTAGTAGACAGGGAAAGTTTGTGGAGGCTGAAGTGGTACGGTTTACTAGTCGCCGAGTACTAGATCCCAGTGTGGTGTGGGGTAAGCACGAGCAGAAAACTGAGTGATAGTCTTTCAAGTTTGACGACGGATTAATATTAAATAAAAGCTGACTCGGAGGGCTTAGCCAACGCTGGTGACCGGAAAAACGTAGAGAGTTACGTAGAAAGAACAAGCACGTACTAAGTAGGGTGCCATCATGATTGGCCTAAAATGGTGTGACGGCAACCACCCTGAAGGAGCAGGCTTTGCTACAAGATGAAGGACAGGTTTGAGGGCTTTGACTCCTCGTGTCACGGTGCCGCAGCACTCTCGACAGCCGCACTACGTTGAACCCGGGATTGACGATGTGATACAACGATAAGAATAGGAAAGAAACCTACGTTCATAGGAAGTATAGTAGTAAACATTCACCGTTATGCTCGGTGTGTAGACTATCAAAAAAAGGGTGTCATCACATTGGGAATCAATCGAGGAGCAAGCGATCTTTCGCCTAAAGTGGAACCGAACCTCTGTGCACAAGTCATCCGGATCGCCTTCATATCCAAAATGATACGTTGTGTGGTGCCAAATGGCAGCTTTCGCTGACATCACAAGCCGTGATCCTCGCAATCACCATCCATCCAATCATCCAAGAGGAACTATTCGCCTCAGCCTGCTAGTAAATGATCCGTCTTTCTCACCTCAATTAAGCTGGGTCATGCTTAACAGCGCCCACAGCCACGAACGTAGGGTTCAAATTGATGGGAAGGCGAAAAAGAATTCGTTTAGCCCAATGGAAACCAACGCAATTCTGACGCCAAAAAATACCACCCCGTAATTAGTTATGGAAACCCGTCCGCGTTTGTCGCGCTCAATTGGCAAAGCGTTACTGTACCAGTATTGCATGTTACCATCAGCGTCAAGGTGCCATCGCAGATCGATGGCGTTCCGTTTTCACCACGTGTCTCAGGGTCGTCACTCTGGGTGTAGCAACGTGCGACAATCGGGAAGTGGATTGCGCCTTTTTGTTCAGGGTGAAGAACGTTCTGTCGTCGGCTCTTTTAAGTCGGATCTTCGGGAATACCAAAGTAGTAGAAGCTCTGCGTTCGAGTCGACCGTTGGATGAATATGAGATAATCGAGGGTAATGCCCAGTGAAAGGTCGATGATTTGTGAGAAATTGTGAGCCATTCCCACACATCAAGTGGCTGACAATGTCGTGTAATGGAAATCACCAAATATAGTGGATAATAAGGAAATTACTGTCCATTACGACGCTTTGCTAGACATTTTTATTCCTCTTAATTGCTGTCAATTGATCTGAACTACGAATTCCAATTCCATAATTTCCATTCCATTATCAAACAGTACAGGATACAGGACATTGCCGCATACTATGCTTTTCCATTCCCTGCCGCGTTCCCGTTCCCTGCCACGTTCCCGTTCCCCTCCACATTGCTCCTTTTCTCGTCTCCAGCCATGTTCGCGTGACTTGCAAGTGTTGTGTGAGATGCGAGTGAAGTCACTGTACCCAGATTGGTTCATGTGGGCGCGACTCGTCCCTGCGGTTCTCGTAAACCATCTGGCTCAGGATGGTAAGGGTCGTGAGTTGCCTTGATGTCCATGTTGAGATTGCCCATCCCCTTGCTCTTGTCAAGTTGCTATGAAATTCTGTCAATTGGGATAATGGGATTTAGGAGGTGACAGAGAATTTACCTCGCATACGGAGAGGCAGTGGTTCTTCGGCAAAGACGGCGCAACGACCTGCTGCTGGCATGATCGAGAACCAGAAGAAATTGTCGTCGGGAAACGTCGTGCGGAGTTAGTACAAATGGCGGTTGGGAGGGGCGAGGGTGGAGCCTTGGAGGTGGGGATGGGTGTACGCCAGTGAGCGGAGGGAGGCGTGCGGGGCTGTTGGTGAGGATAGGCGTCGGGAGGAGATCGGATGGGCTGCGCATCATTGCCCTCGCCCTCGTACCGGCAGCATCGCAACGGTGAGCCACGTATGTTGGAATCCTCGTCACGATCCTGACCCAAAACCCATTCACGTTCACGAACCCATCCGGTCGTATTTGCAGTCCTCGGGTGAGAAGTGCGAGACTCGCGGCGCGAGCGAGCGTCTGAGGCGCGCCTAGGATGTCACCGAAAATGGAGTTGGAGGGTTTCATGGTAAGGAGGAAGGATAGGGACGCAAGAAGCGCGGGCCAGCCTGGGTTCAGAATCGCGCGCACAGTTAGTAGCCCTGTCCGGTTTAGGGCAGTGTCACATTAGTAGAGTTGGGTGGCCCGCAGGCACGGTGCACGCATGGACTCGGTTGAACCTGCAGGTGGTTTTTGGACCGCGAGTGTGTTGTAGAGAAGGTATACCTGGTGGGGCCGTCGGAGAGTGAGACAAGGGATTGCACTCCGAGGAGATACATGTATGCATCCAGGATGAGCGGTGCATCCGTATTGTCAAGATGATCGACGCTAACAGAAACAGGACAAGGACGGTAAAAGGTTGGCAGACCGTTGGCAGAATGTTGATCGGGGAGACGCACCATTGGACTTTCATTGCTGCAGTTTGCACGCTGGCCAGCCTCAGTGTAAGTCATCCCAAGGACGTTCGACACCGTCGTGCTGGCAGCCATCACCCCGTCTCCGCGATGCTAAGGTGCGATTGAGAGTCGCTCGTAGGTACACCCACAGTACATCTGTGCGGAGACGCGTAGCAGGGCAGGAGCAAATTGAGTGGTGGGAGGGTTCGGGCTTGGCTTGGTGTCAGTAAGCGTTGTCTGAGAGTGCGATACTAAAGAAGGGAAGGGAGCAAGGCGGTGAGGGTAGGAAGGAATGTTACAGGGACATGCGTTAGTTTTCGTCTTGAAAAAAAAATCAACATGGGAACATAAGGGCAGGCACTAGCCTCCGACTTAGCGAAATTTGTGTGTGTTGAACCAGACAATGACTTTATTGTTGAGGAAGCATGCATCGATGATCAAATCGAAGTGGGTACGTAGTGAGATCACATAGAGCGATCGAGCGAGCTGGATGAGCTTGATCCATTTTACAAACGACTACAATGGAAAATAAAGGAAAATAATTAAAAATAATTTCTCACAAATCATCGACCTTTCACTGGGGGTAATGTCCAGTGAAGGCAGCCGAGCGCTGCTAGCAGCTGCATCTAGTTCGGCTTGCCATGGCTTGCACTCGACTCGGGGACCAACGTGCTCGTGAATGTAAGCATGAAAGTGTTTGGTCTTATCATGGCGCCTGGGCCATCGCTTGCGAGCACAGCTCTTGGCGATGAATAGGGCAACCACCCTACGCCGAGACCAGCGACCGGCCAGATAACGAAGACCTTGGTTGAACCCCAATTCCAATCCAGCCCCAAGCATGTCTAACCCCGGTCTCCAAACCGTACGTGCTCTCTTACTTACGCACACACGTGCAATCATTGTGGCTTACTTACAAACACACAATCACCGACAGTCCGACGAGCATGTAGCGTTGTTCATTGCTCGAGTCAGGGAACGCATCTACCGCTACCTTTACGGCCCCAGACCCGCGTTTCTCGCCCCCGTCGGCTGGGTTCTGACTTTTCAGGTATCCGCGATTAGCGCCATGTGGTACATTTCGGTGAGTCAAGTACCGCTTCCTTGGTTGAAGGTCCACCTGACTTCTCGTGCGGTCGCAGATGATTCCTTTAAGGATCAGTCTCGACATCTACGAGCGACACATTCGAGCCATATTCCCCCAGTTACCCTCCATTCGACAGAAACTACTCTCACTTCGGACGACCGTGCTCGAGTTTTTCCCCAAGTCGCCGTCGCCGTTGGAGTCTCGCGCAGCTTCTTCGTCAGCTAGCTCGCGTTCTCACCAAGGTACCCAAAGCACGAATGCCTCAGCATCGCCGCTTCCTACACTCGACGTCGATCTGGATGCCATCCGCGCTGGAAGTTCTTAATCTGGACGTGGCAGTTGTAGTGGTTCGGTTACGTTGAGTTTTGGTCCTTTTGGAAATGGCTGGTATTCACAAGGAAGTCTCATGCCTACCCTCGCATGGGTCCCATTGCGAGGACATTACTAGAATCTAATATGGAATTTTGCCCTATCTGTGAGTTTGTTATTGACGTGCACTGCGTATGTAGATATTTAGTCTAGGGAGTCTAGGAAATACAACTTGAGAGCTGGACCCCAACTAGACATGCAGCACTGAAATTCTCCTCCACCTCTCTTGACATTGTGAATTATGTCTTCCCTTCGAACTTTGGTACAATGGATCTCCATGCCCGGACTCGCGCATGTTTACCTTCAAACGAATGGTTGCAGCACAGTGCTATTGTCCGAACCAAATAAACTGGGAACAAGTCCGCGGGAGGATTTCTGACGAGCTGGCATTCTCAGCTGGTAGATCTAAACGAATGAGTTCTAGTCAGATGTAAGTTAATACTAAGTAGATGACACGTCGGACTGTAGAGGGAGGTGAGGTGATGCTGTCTGAAGTCGGTAAAACGGAAACGCAGTGGCAAACACATACTGTACTTGGGTGCCTTTACTGTCAACTGCCAGTCACTCTACCGTTCAGTGTGAAATCGAAGTTTACACATGCTTGATGGCTGTTGAACGTACTCGAGTACTGAGTACTGAGCGGTCAACGCGTTGACCACTCGGAACAAGATGATCTCGAGTTCCCCGGCGCCGAGCCGGAGTCAACACCCCGACTCCCATCAATTCGGAACCCGAATCCTCGGCCACCCTTCCCTCACTCCATCCCCTGAACCAAATATTGCGAACGACCCGTGTCGTCTACTGTCCAAGCAACATCCTCAACACCCTCCACTTCCAACATCCAACTGATAACCGATGCCTTGGTCGACTATGCAAAGGTAACGGGAATAGACCTTTCCAAAAATCTCTTCGCTGTCGCGATCGAATCAGCAAATTCTCCCGGGGATATCCTAGAACTGCTCCAAGAACGAGAGAAGCCATTCAAAGACTATCGAGAAGGAAATAGGAGTCTAATCAGCTGCCTCAGCCCGGCGGTGAATGTCATTCAGGCGTTCTCGGACGTTCTAGGTGAGGCGGTCAACCTGGTGAGTCACAAATGTCATCTGGTAACTCTTTTAACGTGACCTCGTCAGGTCCCCTTCCCACCAGCAAACGCATTATTCGTTGGGATCGTTGTCCTCCTCTCTGTTCGTCCCTTTAATGTGCTATTTATCCACTTTCCTTGTGATATATGGGGTTTCCAGGCCGCCAGTGGGGTCACATTAAGTTACGATGCCCTCCTGGACCTCTTTGAGTGCTTGGGGAATTTCCTCAAGCGTCTGGAGGTCTACACGACAATCCCGCCCACTCCAATGATGATGGATCTCACTATCAAAAATAATGGTTGAGTTACTTTCGGTGCTTGCCTTGGCTACAAAACAAACAAGCAGGGCCGGTTCGGTAAGTGCAACGTCAGATATACGTTACTTGTGCTCAATGTGTCACAGAGAAATTCGTGAAGAAGTTGTGGGGAAAGGGAAAGACAAGATACAGGCTACCCTCGAGAGATTGGATCGGTTGACGAAGGGCGAGGGACTGTTGGATGTTGCGCAGACCTTGAGTGTCGTCCACCAAGCATCCGAGTCAAACGAAATAAACAAGATGAATGTTCAACACTGGCGTCTCCCCCTGATCCGTCTACGAATCATAACTTCGTTTCGAAAGCACGACATAAAGGAACCGCAGCATGGTTCTTAGAGAGCATTGTGTTAGCAGAATGGAAGGCGAAGGGGTCACTTTTGTGGATTCATGGAAAACGTACGTCTTTCGAACCATTGACGAGTGCCTTACAATTATAACTTTTTTGATCGCACAGCGGGGGCAGGAAAGAGCACACTCCTGTATGTCATAACTTTTTTGGATTGTTTGAGGTCATTCAATAAGGTCTACTAGGTCTGCGGTTATTCAAGACGTCAAGGGTATGAATGCGGCAGGATTGGCCACAATGGCTTACTATTACTTTGATTTCCGGGACGTCAAAAAAGCAAGACTGCTACGGCCTGCTATCCTCCCTCGTTTCGCAGATTTCTGCCGAATCGGACTCTTGTTAGAATGCACGAAGGACATGCTGAATCTGCCAGGGCAAGGCCCAATTTATATCATCGTCGACGCTCTCGATGAATGTCCCAGTTTGTCGGGGACGCCGTCTGCTCGCGAGGTTTGGAGCTGATCGGAGAACTCGTCGATTTGGAACTCCCGAATGTACATCTGTGTGTGGCCAGTTGGCCGGAGATGGATATTCGAGTGATCCTCGACCCATTGACAACTCTCAAGATTTCGCTTCATGACGAGACCGGGCAAAAAGAGGACATAGTTCAATACATCAAGTCTGTTGTCTATTCGGACTGGAACATGCGGAGATGGAAAGAGGGTGACAGGCAACTTGTCGTCGCTACGCTCTCCGACAAAGCGAATGGCATGTACGTCATCACATACTCGTCTCTTGACTTAGGCTTCACACGGACGCTCAAATGGTCTCGTAGGTTTCGCTGGGTCGTCTGCCAGGTTGACAGGCTGCGTCGTAATCTTCCAGCGAGTATTTGGAAGGTCTTGAACGACTTGCCGATGACGTTGGATGAAACATATAGCCGCACCCTGGGTATTGATGAAGAGAAACGCGAATATGCTCGGCGGCTTTTCCGATGCCTCATGGTGTCTATTCGCCCTTTTCGTGTCGAAGAACTCGCGGAGATTCTTGCAATTCAGTTCGAAGAGGAAACATTCCCTACATTTAACACAGATTGGTGTCCAGAACACGCAGAAGAAGCGGTCATGTCCGTATGATCCAGTCTCATCACCAGCGTCGACAGGGGAGAACATCAAGTAGTACAGTTCTCTCACTTCTCCGTCAAGGAGTACTTGACTTCGGAGCGACTCGCTGCGGCTGAAGAACGTCTTTCAAACTATCACACTCTCCCCGAACCCGCACAATACCATCCTTGCACACATTAGCCTCAGCGTCCTCCATCTTGACGACGAAATCGACAGAAATACCACAGCTCACTTTCCCTCGCCCCGTATGCCGCTCGACACTGGGTCGATCATGCCCAGTTTAGGAACGTATCATCGCACCTTAAGGAGGTCATGAAGCGTTTATTTGATTCCGCAAAGCCGCATTTCGCCACATGGGTCTGGCTATACGACATCGATCATCATTGGACGCAGTCCATGCCCACCATACATCCGATGCAGCCTGAGGCTATGCCACTTTATTATGCTTCTCTGTGCGGTTTCCATGCTCTCACGGAGCACCTGATCGCTGCCCATTTACCGGACGTCAATAGCAAGGGCGGTTCTCATAGGACTGCGTTACATGCCGCTTCAGTCAAGGGTCATTTAGAGGTCGCATGCTTCTCCTTAGAAATGGTGCTGATCCCGACTCTCGTGACCATCTCGGCAGAGTCCTACTAGCTATATGGATTCGAACAGACAGCCGGACGGTAGGAACGATGAACGGACGGATTATGTGGATGGACAGCTATAGTTGAACCATTATATCTTTCTCTTTAGGGGCGGGGGTATGCTGCCTCTGCTGCCGCAAAGGACACACAACATACAGAATTAGTCGAGGAGATCCAACAATTGAACCTCTTACCCAACAGCAGCGCTAATCGCGAGCATTCATACGAAACGGTCACGTGAGCTTGATGCCTTGTTGAGGGTCGTGGCAACACTAGTACTAGCTCAAGCCCTCCTATCGTCGCAACCCGCTATTTCAGATTGTCCCGCACTAAACTGAACAGAATCCCATTCTACAGATAAATGACATTTACACGTCGGTGCAATATACGTCCTTCTAAGTTGTGCTTTCTCTAAGGGCTAAAATCGAAGCGTCAGTCAGATAACGCATTTATAGTGAGATTCACATCGGTGCCGTGGTCTATCAAGAGCCGTGCGGGGTCAAAATATCCATGTCGTGACGCGAAATGCAGAGGAGTCCAACATTTCGTCGAGCGTGCGTTCAGATCAGAGCCGCACTCCAGCAATAACCGTGCGACGTTGACATGTCCAAATTGTGACGCAGCGTGTACTGGAATGAAGCCATTCTCGTCTCGGGATTTGATGTCTGAGCCACGATCTATAAGGTGGTGTGCCATGTCAGGCTTTCCATTAGAACAGGAGCAGTTCAATGGTGTCTGTTACTTCTTATTCAGAGCATCGAGACTTGCGCTAGATCCAAGTAGCAATTCCGCAATATCACGATACCCGGATTGAGCTGCCGCGTGTAGTGGGGCCCAGCCTTCATCGTCGGTGACATTCACATCCGCGCCAAAATTGACGAGGAGACGCGCGATCTCGGCGAGCGATGATTTCGCCATGAGTCCACCCTGCGATACCCTATGAAAATATATATATATTTGTCACCTCTCGTATTGCTACTAAAAGCCGAAACGCAGCCGGACGGACGCGTGCCGGGAGAGGGAATGAGGGGATGGCGCACTTACGAAGGTCGGGGCTGTAAGTCGGGGCTATAAGTGCTCAGTGTAAGTGCTCAGTGCACGAGACACAACGAGAGAATAACAGAAGAGAGGTGAGTACAAGAAGATAGTCCCCACAGGAGGTTGACCTCATCCAAACCGTGATTTGACTCATCAATCTCGTCATCGGATGTCACCACGCGCGGGGACGCGGATGGTTGAGACTTGAGACTCGAGGGACCGCCCGCTTCCATGAGCATAGATACAAGGACAGCCGTAGCTAGGGTCATAAGTACCGTCCGGCCTCTCCCTTCCTTATTGTGAACGATGCTATGAGACAAAGCAATGGGAAAAGGACAATAACGCCACCAAAAGCACTGTCTCTGACGGAAAAGTGGAAAACTTCTATGCACAACGTACCGACGTCGACGCACATCCAACCCAACACTTGCCGTCTTGTCCCAACGGTCCAACTGTCCCATAGATGTGCAAATGAATCCTTATAGTTGACCTGCCACGCCTTGGTGGGATTGAATTCTTTCAGACATCCTAGCACCGTGGGCCGTCAGCGCGTCAGGACGTCCCCATCGGTGACTTCGAAACGCCTGCTTTGTTTGAATACTCCGTCGTGGGCAATTGTTACGAAGATGGATGAATATCCGTCAGAAACAACACCATACAGTAGCGTCGTCACGGTCGGCGACGTCACTGTCTATGGTGTTGTTTCGTTTTGCTTTGCTTTCGTTGCAGTCGAGATTGGTGGAAAAATGCAGGCATACTACTAGTAGTATATCTGGCATCGCTCCACCAATCGGCCTAGCTGAGGTAAAGCGCGGTTGAGGTTTTAGCTTCAAGGACAAGTAGGAGGAACTGGAAGCGTCGTTTAAGTTGGCTCGTCATATCACGGCGACCACGATACACGACGTGACCTATCCCGCGGTCTACCCTTACATTGACGATGGTACCCAAGAAATCCCCCACGGATTTCCCATTTACCGGCCGGGTAATCTTGTGGGAGAAGCCTTGAAAGATACCGTGACTCAATTCGCCAGGGATTTTTATATTGTACCAGATGAGGCTGGGACGATATAAAAGTCTTTGGGAAGTATCATATCTTCCGAGTTCAAGTGGTTGCCTTACTGGTAGTTCTCGGAGTAGTTTACCATTAGAGGGTCTATACCAACCATACATGAGATATGGGTCCACGGTCGGCAGTGAACGGGAGTGCTTGAAAGACTTACTCAGGCACGAAGTACAATATCTTTCGTCTCGGGGATATCTGGAATGCGCCACTTCAGCAACTCCCATACATTGGGGACTCGATCAAACTCCTCGGTAAACTCCAAGCCATATGTAAAAACGGCTCGTTCGAGAACACGGAATTCTATTGCCACCATTGTGGGGACACCGGGGTTAAGATTAAGAAGGGGAACTCTTGAAACCCATTGAGGATGTCCCGTGGGGGCATGTGTTATTGAGAACACAGTTTGTGCATATTTGGGTGCATCATGATGGTTGTTCTACTCGCAGAGTCGCACGTTTCTACTAATTCAGTATTTCTAGGGCGCCTAAGTGATTGCTCGCACGCACGCTATAAAACCTCACGTGTCACGATCTGTGCATGTCCTCACCTGGTGCAACTTGCCTGCAACTAGGGTATATGCGCGGTGTGGTCCGTAGGTGGCCCAAAGAACAACGAGTTCTTTCGCTGGCTCCAGTCGACGCGGCCTTAGTGCGCGAGATCGGACTCATCGGAGGGTAAGACGAATCAAGGACTTTGATGAGGCATCCCGTGCTTGATACGAACATGATCCGGAACTCAAGCGTCGAAGAGAATGTGGAAATTTTGATGATCTTAATTCATGATCTTTTAGATTGTGTCCGCCGTGCAAGGATCTCCACCAACTACACAGCTCAGGCTGAACGATGGCCAAGAAGTACGGCACCTTCCAAATCCACCACGGTGGCCCGGGCATCCATCCCAGATAAGCATCCAAGGCCAGAAGTTGTCGTGCTCTTGTGCTCTTGTGCAATGTCGTCAACCCTAATGTTGTCGTTGAGTGTGCTGCAAGATCATAGCCACTGCCAGTGGATTAGAGCAGGCTCAGAATAACTAGTGCACTAGTTCAAGTTAGTGGTTGGAGGTGGATTATAATCTCTGCCGCTAGCTGAACGGGTGGCAGGTGTCAGGGTGACTAACGACCGCCACGGACCTTAATTACAGTACGGTGTTCAGAAGGGTTCCGTAGTTCCACGTGAACGACTCACGCCGTGACCTCGCCTCGCCAACACTCAGAGTTCAAACTCGGGACTCGGGACTGATTTTATATCACGCCTTCTCTGTCGCAATATTACTGGCCCCGAACACGAGGCCTGACAAGGTCCACAATCGAGCGAATGGGGTATTTTCACTCCGAGGCATGGGAATGTTCTATTCAGTTATCAATTCATTGCCTGGATTTTTCAATTGGTAGACTAGGTACAGTCTTCCCACTCCCTTATCTATCATGTGTGCCAACGCATTCATGCTAATATTTTACTACGATGTGTGTTGACAACGCTTACGCTGACGACCTTCTGTGGGAATACCTAATATAAATTTTTTCCATGTCCGCTCGCTGTGGTCATCCCAAGCGGGCCGCGGTCGCCTTTATAATCGGTAACTGTAACGTTCACACACATGTGAACACTAGACGCCCGTTCTCACCGCTCACAATCATTCCTGATGTTGTCAGCCTCGAGACAGGCCCCTTCTGTCATTTAATTATGGTCCCACAGTGCGAGCGAGGAACCCGTGCTTCTGCCAAAGCGTACCTCTACACCTGCCAGTCGTCAACGTCGTACTATGACGATAGTGGTTACGCCATGAGTCCGAACTCCGGCAGCTTTTCATTGGGACTGAAGATTGGGACCTTCTTCTCGTAAGCGTCCCTTGTGCCAGTATGCTTGCGGCGCAGGTTATTTAGGCTTGTACGAACTCAGGAATATCAAGATTGTGACAGGGGCGCGGGCAACCTTTGCACTTCTTGCAGCTTGGCTTCTCTGGTTTTGCTCTAGCGCTTTTTCTACTATCTACAATGCCCCTCACATGTAAGTTACGTCGCCGGCGGCCGTAAGCGCTGCAGTGGGTGCCTGTCTAGCCAACCCCAGGCCCCATCAGGGGCACAGGTTCTTCAGACTCTGATTGATTTGAATGGATCTCGGGCGGGCACTCCATGGATCACCCTTTGTCACCTCGGCGATCGTTTGGGAATCTGGCATTGCTTTGACCGCACGCCGGAGCAGTCACATAATCTAAATGTGTACCCTTAAGAAGTTGCCACGTTTACTCATCGGAAATCGAACCGCATATGCTTCTGATCTCGCTAACTTCTTTCTGGTTTTCGTCGTGGCGGTCCTGATCATCCGGCCGTCGCCCTGGTTCGTATGCACTAAAGTGATCGTATCCGGTGCAGTGGATACTCGTGTGAATACTTTTTTCTGTCGCGATGTGTTATAGTTGGTATCGGTCGTGATGAAGAGTACGCTCTGGGTACAAAATGCAACCCGTTCGGCCGATCTTAAGCGTATCCCTTCCCCCAAACAACCCGTCGCCCCCTCTTGTTCCTTCTGCCTTCCCGCTCCGTAATGACTCACGAAGACTCTCCTCTGCTTCCTCAGAACAAGAACACCCATAGAGTGGAGTATGGCCTCCCAACGAAGACCGAAACCTCCTCTTATGACCGCTTCACACCTGGACGAAAACGAATGATCCTCGCTCTTGTCTCACTTTCCGGAATGATCCCATGTACGTCCATTATTCCTGTGCTCGCACATACTGTCCTGGCTGACTAGCTCATTTTGTCGGGAACCCTGGATAGTGTTTGTTATTGGCTCGTTCGTCCCGTGTATACCACAAATATCTCGCGATTTACGAACGACGGGGACTGTCGTCAAGCAAGTTATCCTCACCTTCTGCTCCGAGTGGCCGTGAAGATAAGCTGACATTGATTTGCTCTACCATTTTACAGTTTGGCAGTTGGTTGCTACATGATTTCGGGCGCACTGGGCAACCTTACATGGTCGAATTACGCGGGCTTTTGTCAGTTACATTTTCCTATTTGATCTACTTAAGCTGCGCCACTACCCCACGGGGTGGGAATCAGCCGCCATCCTATTGGAGTTGAGGCGTATTCATTTTACAACTATCACTAACCCGTTCGCCACAGATGGCAGACGGCCCGTCTATCTGACTGTACTGCCCATATTTGCCATGGGCTCGTTAGGAGTCGCGCTCGCGCGAAACGTTCAACAATTGTTACTCTTCCGGGTGGTCCAAGCGTTCGGTGGCGGCGGTGGCATGTCAATAGGCGCTGGCGTTATCAGTGACATCTACCGTTTGGAGCAGCGTGGCACAGCCATGGGAGTATTTTTTGCCGTGAGTGAAACGATTTGGACGTGCGCACGTTCTCATGTCTAGCAACCACCTTTATCTTTATTAGTCAAGTCTTATAGGCCCGTCGCTATCTCCGATTGCAGGTGGCCTCGCTGCACGTTATGCATCGTGGCGCGTCCTGCAGCTCGCACTAGGGATATGCAGTTCTGCCTTATTCGTTGCCATGTTACTGTTACTTCCTGAGACAAGCTCGCCGCGCGCACGTGGGATCGACAAGGCAGGGGCCCGTGATGGCCAGTTTAATTGGCTTCGGAACCCATTCGCCCATATTTCGATATGCCGAAGTCCCAACGTTGTTCTTGCAGTGAGTCTTTGTTTTGGATATTAATATCTAGACATTTGGAAACTGTTATAAGAGCTTTGGGGCCTTCTAATCCTGTTCACTTTTTTTCTTTTTCTTTCTTTGAGGATATCACCATGCTCATTGTTACTATATAGTGCCTGGCGGGAGCCTTTGCCATGAGCGCCAACTTTAGTGGGTTTATCTTATTACGTAATCTTTACGCAAAAGTGGTGTTAATGCTGCGATTCCGTTCTAGCCTTGCTAGTCCCACTCGCGTACACTGTCGTAGGTGGTCTCGCACCACGTTCCGACTATTCAAATTATTCACCGTTAAAAAACGCCACAGGGTGTACGTTACAACATCACGAACGAAGTCGTCATTGGTGCCCTATTACTCCCAGGTGGACTTGGAGGCGCACGTGAGTTCACACACCACTTGCTCATTTCGTGTAGTTGGTTATGGGTGATGGCTCATATTTTAATAGTGGGCGCGCCGATTGCAGGCCGGATTTCTGACCGTGTCATCGTCCGGTGGCGAGAGAAGAGAAATGGATGCTTGGTTCCAGAGGACCGGCTGCGCGCTGCACTGCCGGGCGCGCTGATTTTCCTTCCCATTCCGGTTTTGCTGTCCGGTGTTTTCACACACTATGTCTCGGGGACGCTTGGGCTTGTGCTCAACATGCTCTGCTTCTTTATTAGCGGAATTGGGGTGCGTACAGCTCTATCTGTTTGAAGGGCGAAATTTTTTTTCTCACCTCTAATCTTCAGGCTGATGTAATCATGACACCCATCGCGGCATACAACGTCGATATTTTACACCACCGGAGCGCAGAGGCATACGCAGTCACGAGGTATGACTTAGTTGCTTCATATGTGCAGATACACCTCCTGACCATCCTGTGCCGGTGATCACGATGACAGCGCGCTCCGAAACTGCATAATCGCGCTCGCGACAGCCTCCTATTTACCCCTTATCAACAGAGTCGGCGTGTTGGGGACGGATGCGATTGCCGCTGCGGTTGCGTGGACGAGCTTTGTGTGAGTTGTCGGCTCGATGGCGTCTTATTTCCGCAGGGTGTGGCCGGTGTGCTGACAACGGTGACGGCAGGTTGCTCTGGATAACGATACAATATGGGGAGAAGATGCGCGCCTGGATAGATGTGGGGTTCTCGATTGAATCGGACGAATGATACTATAATGATAATGATCACGAGAGGGCACGGAATGGCATAGAGGGGGGATTACGCCCGAGGGTGCCTTGAAAGTAAGTGGACGGGGCACATGGAGGAGGTGAGGGGTGCGGGAGGTGAGGCAATTCGATTGGACTCCGCTCTAGACACGAGGCGGATTTTGGAAACGGTTTATGGAACGAGGAGAGCGAATGAACTAATGAGCCATCAGAGATGGTTGTAGCTTTATTACAATTTGTCATATTTTTGGTCAATTCATGACCGTTATGGACCATTTTTGGACACAAAGGGCCAAAAACAAGGACCCCGGGGGGCTGTGCACTTCTCACGGGGTCCCGGTCCCCCATCAGATCGTTTCGGCCGTGTTTTGTTCGCAGCAGCTCTGGCCTCTCTGCCCTGCGTAGGCGTGCTTGCCCTGCTTACCTCCCCCCCATCTTTCTCCCTCCTCTTACCGTTCTCTCTCCCCTCTGCATCCTAGTCATGCTGTAGTCTGCCTCTCTTTTTTTTTTTAGCTTTCTTGTGAGTCATCCTCCTTGTCAGAGCCGTCCTCGCGAGACCTTACCATGTTTGTCCATCCCTTTGCATACATACAGCTCGACAGCCCTGCTTGTCCGTTCGAAAGACTGGTGAAAAACCATGACGTTCGTCAACGACGGCTTTTTTTCATCGCCACCTTGCTTTATTCTTCCAACATCGCCCCCATCGCACTCTCAACCTGGCATGCAACCTTGTCTCGGCACTAACACCTGGTCTCCCGATCTCTGGGCACACTATTACACCCCAAATCGCTGCACTGCCGTATCTAAACACCACGACTCTCCCACGTTTGATCCTACCTGCATCTACGCCACTGCACCGGCAAACTTGGCACCCTCTACTGAGGACCTCAAACATATCTACCCATCACCCCCTCACACCGATTCTGATCCAAAGCACACTGTTCCACTTCCCACTTTGTCTGAGGACTCACCATCGCATGCAGAGGGTACTCCCGCCTGCCCTCGTTCTCACCCTCTGACCCTCACTTGCCCACCTACCCCACTCACCCAAGTTCCAGAAGGACCCCTTACGTCACACCCATCTACCCAAGATCTTCCTCTTTCCCCTCCGCCCTCACTTCCCATGGTGCCACACGCCCTCCCGGAAGCCACTACTTCATGCTATACTCTTGATAGAGTTGTAGACGCCCGTGATGATGCCGATGTGGAGCTAGACACAACCGACAATGAATCACAATCGTCGTCTTCCCCTGATGAACCTACACCATCGGATTTACTCACTCCGCTCACTCCCATGTGGTATCTTCCTCTTGACGATGACGACACACGTCCTGCTGGCATCCTGGAGGTGTCAACACTCTTGTCGCGACCCCTGGTCTCATCACCTTCGCGCCTCCCAGCGCCGGCTGTTCAGACCACGGAGGACGACAGGATGACTCTGCCATGTGGGTCCAATCACTCAAAGGTGGAGTCGCAATGTGGACAGCTTCGTCCTTTTGTAGCGCCACCGGATGGACTCACAGGCACCAGATTCACAATGTTCTTCTCGCCACCCGCCTTTGATGTCTTACAGTCCGATGGTTTCCCCGGCCACTCGTACCCATCGTCTGGAGGAAAACTTTTCATCGACCCCCCAGCTTTCCTTTACGAAACTGGAAGCCCGTACATTCTCCCCAAGCTCGCCCTTGTCGCGCCACTGCCGTGGCTTCCACGCCGAATTACCCTTCCATCTCCCAGCCCGGAAGACCCTCCTACCGACCTTCGGGACGCCTTAGTTTCATGCAACGACGGAATAAGCGCACCACAACCATCCGGTGCCACAACTGACATGCCCCATTGTGCCAGTGCCAACTCTTCGCCCGTTAGTCACGAAGGCACCGAGCCCAGTGTCGGCACAACGAATCTTTATCATTCCTCAACTCCTGAAGTAGCACCTCGATCACCAGTCGTAGAGTTCGAGGGGTCCTCGACTCCTAGCCCCAGCACCTCCGTTATTGTGGGGCCAGGTTCTAGCGTTACATCAAACCTTGGACCCATGTCAGTCGAGGACACCGATTCCTTTGACCACGGGTCCCTCGACTGGGGCAATTTTGGGGAGGACGTTGTACCACCTTCACCCTCACATCACTCCATGTCTGACCTTGATGATTCCGGCGACGATTCCGGCGACGACTCTGCCCCATCGTCTCCATCTCGACGATCCTTCGCTGACCTCCCAGATGCCGACGAACCTCCTCAGTCACCACTACTAACTGGTCCGTCATTACTGACGTTCCCCGGTGTGGACCCGGACGACACCCTCATTACCGCCGAGGCCTCCGTGTCGGACTGGTCAGCGCCATCACCTCCGCGCGGGGGTGGCCTTGGGCTGTTCTTACCTATACAGGCCGCGTCATCAAATCAGTTCCAGGCTTCCGAGCCGCACGCGATCGAGCCAAATTTGAATTTCTCCCCTGAGGCAATTGCACGTGTTGACTCCCGCGAATTTGAAAAGCTCAAGAGCGTGCGCCGCCGAACATGGGTCTCAGAGCGCAAGGCAAAGGAAGACGAGGTCTACCATGCGAAGCGTGCGGAACACCTTGCAAGTCGGCTGAGCGTTGCTCCGCCCGTCCCATCCAAGCTCCCTGACTTTGATGAGCGTGGGGGCGTGAGTGCAGGAGCCGACGCAGAAGAGACGGAAGGACCACCGGGCGAACCCGCGCAGTTGGACGAATCGGATGAGAAAACGATACGGACGTGGTTGCTGTTCACCGAAGCACGGAGAGCAGATGCAAGGCGTTCGCGCAAGCGTGAGAAGGAGCTTGGCCGCGAGTTGCAGGCGCTATTGCGTCTCAAGCTTGGCGAGGACCCGGACGCGACAGTGGGAGGCGTTCAAACGTTTTCCGCAGGCGCCAAGGTTAAGCCAGGTAAGACGGCCATTGTGAGCATGCCGCAGCTCGTGGCGCGGATGATCATGAAGCGCCGCGATACGCCACGGCCGTTCTCTCCGCGTAAGCATGACGCGTCGTACATTTCCTCTCCGCTTTCGAGGTTCGAGCCGACCGGGGGGATTCATGATATTTTTCGTGGTGCGACACATGTGGTTTCTTCGTTATGGTCACGTGGTCTGATTTCATCTCTTGTTCCCACTTGACAGGTCTCGATGTGGACAATTCCTATTGTTGATAACGCAATCATGCATTCCTGTAGCACTATTGGTTGATTCATACCCTCGCATGCGAAAGAGTTGCATTTTGATCTTGTTTTTCTCATTTTTTCCCCTCGCTCCTGGTTTTTTATTGTTCGTCTTGGGATGTGTGTTGTCCCTACAACATGTAGATATCACTACCACTACATACATTGTCCCGTATTGTCGCACATAACCATAAGTAATCAGGTTTTGCCTTTCTCCTCATAGATGGGTGATCCATTTCATCACCATTTCATCACTTTAACAAGCGCAGTCCACGCGCCTCTACTAACTTAGTACCTCGGTGCTCACGGTGATACTGTGAACCGAAAGGCGTGCAGGGTGTTACCGTAGTACAGTAGTATAGTACTCGAGTACAATGGTTCGGTCCACCTTTAATTGATCGGGGCATCTAGGAACTAGAAGTCGTTGTTCTGAGTACAGTAGGCACAGTACACGCGCACAGCACGAACAACCGACACAGGCTTGCGGCGGCCGCTGGCGTCATCTGTGCTGTGATAAGCAATGGCAGGCATCAAAGATGCGAACGAGCGAGTACTGGTCTTTTTTTTTCGCCATTACAGTACATCTTCCTTCCGCAGACAAAGTACAGTAATGTAAGCTGCGAGAAAACCGGTACTACTACTAAGGGCACGGGAGTGACGTGCGTCGGATCACAGACGTCGCGTAAGAAACACATACGAGCGAACGAATGAGTACGCTTCGCTTTCTTTTTCTTCTTTTTTTCCTTTTTTTTTGCGCGCATGTTTCTTCCTTCCGCGGACGGAGCAAAGTAATATAGTAAATAGAGTGGTATTTCGCTTACTGTACTCCTCTAATTGATTCTTGATCGTCGGCACTCGGCATTGCAAGTCCCAGTGGGCGGGCGCATTTGATGCCAGTGGTGGCAGGCCTGGAGAATATCAAACGTTGAGATTTTTTACCCCCTTCTTACATTGACGAGGTTATTCGGACCGACGGCACTGTCTTAAAGAAGTGGTAGTACAGGCACGCACATACACGTTGCAAGTCGCGTGTAAGTTACTGCAACTATTTTAAAAAAGTTACCATTTTTGGGCCTATTATATTAGACGGAGGAAGGCCAGGATAATGGCAGGATTCCTGTCAAATTTAAGCGGGGAGATAAGAGTTTGAAAGTGGACCTCTCGTGCTGATGAAGCGCTGATCTACCAGAGGGTACTATAAAGAGTTTTTGGTGTATCTTGCGGGTGGTACCATGAGCCCGGTCCATCGTGACTGGTCACTGATGCCGTAGTACATAAGTTACTACCTAGAGGTTGGACTTTAGAACCCTGGAACCTACTTTCTGTATGGAGTATGAAATTTATATGATACCCCAGCGTGACCCCTCGGGCAATACGAAAGTGCCGAATTTCACAAAGATATTTCAATTGAATGTCAGTACAGGTACAGCCTTGAGTACCCTCTCCGTATTTGTAGCGTTGCCGCGGTCCAATGCAAGTCCATTTTGTTTTCTCAATATGATCATGGCCGGAAGGAACATTGACCCGGGGTGCTATCTGTATACCATATGAGTGGTACGTATTACGCCCATGGAAAACCGGGGAAAACAAGCTTAAGAATAATAAAAGACGGTGAGGATCAGAACCATCGTGAACGAAAACCGGCCGATAAGGCCGATAAGGTGCTGATCAGATCTGTTTACCAATCTTGAACGATGTGATTGCAACTCTCGCGGTTGGGCGCACGGAAGCATGGTTCAAAAAAGTTTTTTTTTTATAATCTTCTGTGAAGAGTGCTTCATTCTTTAGTACAGTCTTGAAGGAAACGAGAGTCGAGATTCGGAGCACAATTCTATGTAGAACGACCACTGACTGACAGAGCGAACAGACCGTGACACGCGGCGTTTACAACTGTATACAACTGACATGACAGTAACAGAAAAGATTCCGTGTGATCGTGTTTGCTGATTGCGTGATTGTTTGAATCAGTAGATACACATTTATGCTGTCGGTTACGAGAGTACTGTACTTGTACATAACTTACGATACTGTAGTAGGATTCAGATGTCAATCAACGTCGAATAAGGATTTTTTTGTATGGCACTCTAGGCAATCATTCCGAGTCCAGAATCCTCGGACCTCGATGATGCAATGGCACCTGTCCGCGCCCAACGTGGTTGGGCCCTTCCGGATCACTCTTCTCTTCTCCAAGGTAGGAAAGAACGTTCTCTTTCCGCGGACCCGGTGATAGGGTTACTGTACACTCTACATGAGACGGTCTAGAGGTGAGCGTTGAACGTTGAACTTTGAGTTTATATTCTGCAAGTTGGTGAGCAGGTGGGCCCTGGCCCTGGATTGTGCGTTTCATGTCGGTGATGGCTCAATCTGATTACCCGTTACAGTCCTACCACACGGTCTGCTTTGACCCTTTACAGTCAATCACAATTGTTGATGCCCACCTACTGCTCCTTGGGGCCTGGCAACGGCCTGTGCGAGTTCACGAAGCATGAGATCGGGTTTACAAACGGTCACTCAAACGGGGAATGTCTCCGAGTCCAGTCCATATATACACTTTACGGTCTGAGTGCGAGAGCGGCATGATATCGCCACAGCGCTGTGTTACATGAATCGCTTGCTCCATCCGGTCCTCAACATTTACCCTTCATGAGGGACGAAATTGAGGGTGCATTTGTATTCCGATAAGTTTTATTTGAAGAGCTTTTGCGGACCTGTCATGATTGTGCGACGGCGTTACACAAACACAGCGCTGTCTGATGCTACTTGGACGTGTTTTTCATTTGCACCTTATGTATCCCTTGTGTGTTGAAACGAGAACTATAGGAATGCACGCAACTGTGACCCGTGCGGACATAGAAATACACAGCATTAGTCAGTAATAACTTTTGCAATGCCACACCGCGTCGTGAGATGTCGAGAACTTAGGAAACTTCCCAAACCACCCACTCCTCTGAAATCAGTCAATGTACGCTTCGAGTTTCCTGCTGTATCCCTCCTGATCTCTCTGAAAACCCAAAAAGTTTCGTCGCACGACACCCGGCTCTGGGGTAGTCCTCGTCACCAAGTATGCGCCCCAACCGACCTCGGAACTGTTCGACCCAACCTACCCAGGCGCGCACCTCTCTCTCAACCGACGACAATCAATCGCTCCATGCTGGAAGAGTCCCCATCTAACGCTCTACGCCTTCCCCAAAGCATTCCTAACCAAACCAGAGGTGCCGTACCCCGAGCCGTACAAGCTGCGACCGTACCCTGCGCCGCCGAGAAGGCCGGAACAGCGCAGCGTGGACATGTCGATGCAGGTGATCGCGATGAATTCGCGTATCATACTTCGTCCTACTGTGCGCGTGAAGATCAAGCGTCGGCTCAGGGAGGTCGTCAAACTCATCGTTACGCGTGGAGCAGCGGTCGAGGAATCGCGTAAGGGTCCGAAAGTCGTCTTTCGCGCAGAGGACGTCGGCGCAGAGAAGTGGATTACACCTGGTGTGTTGTTGTTGTTTCACGCGGCGCCCAACGGTCTGCAATCGTTCTTTCGGTGTTGTTTACTCATGACGAAGCTTTCACACGCAGATTGGACGTATGTGCGTTGCCCACATCAGAATTGTTCCGCATGTCGTTTGCGGAATTGGTCAATCGATGCGTCAAGCACTCGTGTTTCTTCAGCGGTGCATTCCTGAAGCTGAGAGGATTTTGAGGCCAGTGGGTGAGAATGGGGGTGCCACGTCGCTCGTACGTTTGCCAAAAAAATGTTTCTACGATCCACCTATATTGTGGGCTGACTTGAATTCCCTTGTCAGGATGGGAAAGCGAGCTCGGTTGGCCATCGGTCTACTGGGGGTCGACTTGGCGCGCCCCACGTAAGGGCAGGATCTTTTGACCGCTTTGCAAACGCCAACAAGCCCGTTACCGCAGGATGTGATAGAATGACAGAGTCTGATGGGGAGAAATATTTCTATCCAGGGAACTTAATCGTATCTGGTTAAGCAGACTGGTTTGTCCGTGGGGATGGGGCTACTTTACTCGAGTATTGTATGAGTTGAGGGTGTCAAATTAGTCCGACGAGCCGACTAACGGTCAAATGCTATATTCAGTACTACGTTTGTCTGTTGCACATTCTCTCTCCGATGGTATGTTTGTGAGGCCACCTTTGTCCTTGCCTTTCTTTGGAGTGTTAGGAGTGCCCTAAGGCGGAAATCAAGGGCCGGCGTCCCTTTCTTCACCCCACAAGACGTCCCGAATTGACCTTAGAGGTTGCTCATCCTCATGATCGGACGCCGCCGCCCCCCGCCTTTGTTCCCCAATAAGTTGAACTCCAAGTCCGTCGCCTGCGCATGGAACCAGCAGATTCGTCTCCATAATAACTTTGCGAGGAGTTTGCGTGGGAGAACTCCGAGTCAGAGTCCAATTAGCCTTCATGCAAAGCTGGGGTTGTCTTTGGCCTCATTCCTTACTAGCCTCGTTGCCGTGGGATGTTCGTTGTCCCAATTGAATCTCGATACCACCCAAGGATCGTTTGTAGCCCCCACGCAGGACAACTCTCGGGGACGACGGCAACACGTATCCGACGATCCTAATGTGTACGCCCGCAATCCGCGCAGGTACACGCGGACCTCCGAGCAGACTGTATTCCCTGGAGATCATACTGGCATCGCGCGATATGACACCGCGCAGCTCGACTCAGCACCGTACGTACGCTACTTTTATGACCTCCCTTGCGCCATATGATCTCCCACAGCGCGCTGATTCGAACGTTCAAAGAAACCGGATGACGGACTTTGCAGCGGGCGTACTCCCCGTACCCGCTGGCTACTGGTCCATCTTTGCTCTGATCAGCGCAGGCAATTCCAAGTCCGAGTCCGAATCCGAGTCCGAATCCGCCAGGCCCGTCACTGGCTTTGCCCACTGGCACGGGACCGCCTTGTCTTGGATGCGGAGAAACATCGTTCCTGCTGTCGCCGGCTCGCTCGCAGACGTCTACAATGACAACCCGTCGCAATTGCCGCCATCCAAGGCACACATCGAGAAGCTCTGAGACAGGCTCTCGCCCGCCTCGATAGCGACGTGCGAACAACAGCAGACGTCCGCACCGTCCCTTTGGCAACGCGGCAAGCTGGTCAGGCACCATCGACGCTGCTTGCGTTTTTTGATTCCGAGTCCCGCATGCTGCGCATTGCCAATGCGGGCGCGGGGCGGGCGTTTTTGGCCGTCGTGTGGCTGGCGCGGGCGCCCACGAGTGCCGAGAGCTTACTACTAGTAGCTCTGGTGGTGCGCAGTGCTCCGTCAATTCCGATACGCACTCCGATGCCAGGGCAATGGATGTGGAAGAGCTTATCGACGGGACCGGGAGCGGCACCTCTTCCTCGCGCGGTGAGCTTGACGCGGCTTCCGTGAATGTGGAGAGCGTAGAGGTGCGCGACGGCGACTTTCTCGTACTGGGTTCCATGATACTTGGACTTGTCTGGATGGGGACGAGGCGGTACAGGCCGTCAGTGGGTGGATGCGGGAACAACAAGTGGCTAGTACTCAGGAGCAACAACCTATCCGACGCGCCGGGAGCTGGTGGCCGCACTGGCAGGACCGCTTCCTTGACTTTCCGTCGAGGAACAATCACAGTCTCGGATTTGGATTTGACTGGGTACACACGATGGTTCCTGATCTGATTCGGGACGTTGATAAAATGTTCGCGGGCGCACGAGGAAATGCCGCCTCTCGTATCTTACAGCTTGAGCACAAGCACAGCCGGGATGGAGATAGTGGGATGACCAAGGTTTCTATGCCGGCGTGCGGCTTGGACGTTCCAGTCCTGCAGAGTAGGTCATCTATCTGAGAATGTTGTCCGCTCCTCACTAATGCGATATTATTCGCGAAAGAAATGATGGCTCCGTGATGGTCGTTGTGTTCACTGATAAGCAGTCAGACGCTTTAAAGCAGCGACGTCCGAATTTAGATTAATTCGACATCAGAGCGTGGATGCGAAACGCAATTGAAGAGACCGACATCAACAGTTGGAGGAGTATCCGTTAAAGAGCGGGATTGTCACTTTGGTTGAGCCCCTTCATATCGTTGCGATATACCGTACTTGATGATGTACTAATTTGAGTATGAAAACATGCGAAAATACACATAAAAATTGGAAGGAAAAAGAATATCGAAGTTTTGTAGAGGTGCAATGTCAGCTGGCCGATCCCATGTGGTCCGAACCTGTTCACTAGAGAGACTTATGCGATATGCACGAGAACAAAGGCACCTACTGAGGCATCTACACCACCAACTGCATGTAGATGAGCGCACGAGATCCGAGGTATGGAGTTGAGTGCATACTGAAAAACGCACTGAAGTTCTCAGATACTGTCATGCTAACATTTCACTAACTTGATGGTGTCCTTATGCATGTAGTCCGGGGTTTCTTAATCATGGATCCCGCCGAACCGCGCGTTCCCCGTATGCCCTTATTTCAGCACTCGGTTTACCTAGAGAGACGGGACGTAGGACCACGCCACGGTCGTCAGGGTACCGTCGAAGCCAGTACCTCCATGCATGCCGTAGGTCCCGCAATGAAGATGAAGGTTAAATGGAAAAGACGTGGCGGTGTCGGAGGAAATGGTGTTTTACAAAATGTATCGTGGAGGAAGCATGAGCCAGAGTAGGTATGAGACTGGAGCAAAGGGAATCAAGGGATGCTGGGGCATTGAGATGCAACCCATGCGGGTTATTCCTGGTGCAACGGGAACGCCTATGATACATAGAAATGGAAGTCCAAGAGACTGGGGGATGGGATGCCACCTCCAGACCGGGGAGTCGATTATAACCATCCAGAAAGTCGATTATCATCCGGCCGCGCAAAGCCTGGATAACAGCCAGGGGATCTTCGTTGATTTTCTCGCGGTGTCCGAGTCTCGTAGTCAGGAGGTGAGCCTTGATGTTGTTTGGGACGAGTCCAGTTGTACTTGCAGAACGAACATCGTCACAATTGTACTACAATATGGCGGACGTACTTCCGGTGCTGGGCGAGCTCCTGGGCCCGTACGAAGGCAGTACTGTAGCATTCTGTACAGACATACCGTGCTCTGCGGCGGTTCACAATACGATTGCTGTTGTTCTGGATGACTTGAATCGTTGCACGCACTTATAGCGCCGAGTCTAGGATACATTAGTTTTAATTTGCACCCAGGTCATGGTCCATGATCTGGCCGAAGTTAATGTGTTCATGGTCAACTTCAAGTTGTCGACCCTTGCAGCACCTCGAAGGTCGATAAGTGGGTTGGGCCCGTTGGGGCCTTAGCTGGACGCAGTACGGGACTCGGATGTTTCCTTCTTTGCGCGAGCGTGATGGAAGTGCGGGTGAGCTTCGAAATATTTGTTTTGTTTTTATCTGCTTTTTTTTTTTTTTCTTGGATAGCGTTTATTTCCGAAATACTTGTGACCGTATTACGTAGAATAAATGCTATGTACAGTCGAACCCCTCTTAACCCATACCCATTTGGAGGACTGCTAGGGTATTGGCTAGAGGAGTTACGCCTGAAAAAAGGTTTTCGGAGGTATGGGTTAAGAGGGGTTTGACTGTAGTAAGTGAAATTATATCAGCCCTAGCGCGCTGTAGCCAGGGCCGCCAGCGGGACGGACCCGGAGTGTGAGGACGAAAAATGCGTTTATGCACACCCCTATTGCTAGGGGTAGTGTGGGGCTCGGATGCGGACTTATTAGCTTGTCTCACCGTCCACCCACTAGAACCAATCGACCGGTAAGTGGTTTTGCCAATTGTAGTAGGCCGGACTCTATCTTTATTAGCTTTGTATGTTTTGTCTCTTACGATTGTTGATTCGTTGCAGTGATGTGAGTTGTTCATTTATCTCCACAGCCATCTCCCTTGCGATTTGGCAGGCCAGGTGATTGGTCTGTTTCCTTATGGGGGCAGGGAGAGTGGCACGCGCGGTAGGGGTAGTAATTGTTAACGCTGTCGGGGTAGTGTCATTTCGTCAGCTTATGTTATTTTTGGCTGGGGTGGGTTTCATCACTTGGGAGTGCAGCGTTGTGGGTAGTCGCAACAGACATGTTCATTTTATTGTCTTAGTTAGGGGGGTTGTGGTGGTAATAAAGCCGCGGGATTCGAGCCTTTCAAGGGCCGTTTGGTTGAGTTGGTTCACCTTGCCAGTTCAACCTGATGTGGTTCAAAGTCTCCCAGTACATGCAACAGTAATTTTAGGGGGACGCGTGACAATGTCTTGTTTTTATCTGCTGTAAAGTAAGTTAGGCAGGATGTTTTCTTATATGTGATTTCCGTTTTCGGCTGCCATCCCACGGGGCTCCACCTTATTCGGTGATTATTCAAGGTCAGACAACTTGAACGTTTGAACGGTTGAACCACCTTCCTATGCTATGAGATCGTCGAAGTTTACACAGCCCTTGAGGGACAGTTAGTAGAGCGTCTTCATGCCAAGGCCTCAGTGAGTAGTCCCCCTGGAGAACTTCCAGAACCCTTGTACTGTTACGTCACCGCTTCCAAGATGTTAGTTTGGAGGGTCGAGGTTGGTAAGCCCTACGATCGATTCAACGAGCATAGATGAACGGCCGGGACCCATTCCAAGTGATTCAATTCAACTCTAGTACCAGTGCTCGGCTAATGTTACAGTAGTATGTACGCGGCTAGACCATAAAGCGAGGCGTTTCAATCTTGGCTGTCCTTGTACAAGCTCACTGGCAACAACCTCAAGTTCTTTGGAGGCATTGAGAGGTAGTATTCCCATTCAGGCTTTTCGCGGCCGGTCGATGGTTGCTTTTCTCCTCGATGCATAGAATCAAGGCACCGGGCCCGTAAAGAGGTAGCATTCCCTCCCACAGTCCTCTCGACTCCTCCCATTTCTAACGTAACACAGGTATTCCTGTGAGTCGCAGAACATCTCTCACGCGCGGCCTCGCAATGCCTTTCATGTCATCTTAAGCCCCTTGATGCGCCGCTCCTTGGGGTTTTCTTCACTCAATAGTCTCGCCGACTTTTGATAAAGTTCCTCAGCCTCGCGCTCTCTAATACGACTCGAATGTAATTTATTTTGCATCAATAAGGCCGCATCACTGTAAATGTCTTGTTAATTTCACCCCCCTTGATCCTTTATTTGCTATCATCTCCGATGTCTGTATACTGTTATACTGGCCTTCCTTTTATCTTCCATATTTAACCTCGAACGATCTTACGTGGCTATACCATGCCTCGTGCAAGAAACCTGCTTGCTATTCGGTTCTCTGTAACGTGAGTTAGGCGGCCTAGTACGTGATAATATCCTCCCGCCAGTCACGAATCTTCGGGTCCTCATCTCAAATTTGTATAAAAATGAAACCCAACTAAGGCAACAGTATTCTGGGCAACCCTTTCCCCTGTCTATTTGTAATGTTCTACGAGGGTCTCGATTCGATGGTCCCTCAACCACACTGGCCCGGGACTCATGCAATGCCTTCCAAGTAATAATAACTGCAATATCGATTACACCACGGCGACTTCCTCTCGACAGACTGAATGCTCTTATCTAAAATTCATTTAACTGAGTCACTGTGCTTCAACGGGATGCTCCCAGCTAGCGTCCGCTCTCATGGTCTTGTCCTTCTATTGTCCATCCATTGATGGAAGCCAAGTAACTTTCACTCGGGCTGGCACCTGGCAGTGTCCCCGGCCCGTGCCGTTCAATTTACCGGACTCCAACCCCGATGTGCCCAAGTACAGAATGGTGTCCATGCCTGATTTCGGTACGTCATTGTCTAGCAAGTGCTCTCAATAATGGCCGAGCGGTCAGTCCTACAAAATTGTTCACTGGCTCAGACTGAGGTTAGCATAGTGGAGAGGATTGTCCATTACAAAGGACACAATAGCGAGCAGGTCAAAAGTTCCGATGTCGTGCATTTTGAAATTAGGGACCCTAATTTCAAAATGCGCGACATCGACGACGGGTCAGTATTCCCTTCAAAAAGGAAGAATTCAAATGCATCTCCGTTGCATAAGATGCCATATACTGGCACAGAGGTTGTCTTTCGCGTTTCTTCAGTCCAAAACTCAGCACTAAGAGTAGTACACCTTACCATCGCACTCTGCTATTACTTGAGCGATGGCATCCAAGCGTTCTTTGCCACTGCCGGTTTCGTACTTCATCTCAATGAAAACAACTGCAATGGAATAAATCGCCTGGAAGTAATACTCCACCCTGCCACTAAAGGCAGGGTGGAGTACTACTTCCAGGCGATGGTGGTGATACGACCCTCAATGAGTGATATCGTCCATGTCGAAATTAGGGTCAAGTCCGATGAATGGGGCAATCTCATTGTAGCTGACATTAGAGAAACTGATGATCTTTTGATCCTCTGAAGAATGGACGGACCTTTCAAGATCAGCTGCAATGTGCTGATATCGAAATCATGCGTTCTCATAATGTGGAGGAGAGCAATTTCAGCAGACGTATGACTTGCGATAGCGGACGACAGCACTTCACTAAAGCTAAAGGCGCGCGTAGGGCGCTGGACTAATCGAGGGTTAGTTACAGGACACAAGACGGAGACATAAGTGCGTTACTACTGACCTCAGTTCCCGCGAAGAGAGACTGAGGTCACAGGCATCTATCTTTTATCCCTTTTTACAACTCGTTGGGGATGTTTTACTCGTACTGTGAACTGCTGTGTAAGGTAATCTAATGGACACTTTTGTATCCCCAATGGAAAACAGTAGAAGTTCGAAGAAGAAAAGAAGCTTAAGAAGTAACGTGCACCCACATGCGGGTGCCGGCTATTCTATCAAGAAGATGCACGGTGGCTGTACCTCCGACATCGTCGTCGTCGCGCTTTCGCTTGGTTGCCATTGTTCAAGGTGAAGGGAAGTGGTAATAAAGGAGAAAGAACGGATGGACAGATAGAGGGATTGCGACCTATTTCGACCGATTTGATTGGCCGGGGCTGGGCTGGGCACGTGAGACCGATTTTGAAAGTCACGGGGGGCGCAGTTTATCCAATGTCCTGCGTCGCCCTCCTCCCTCCTTTAGCTTTAATCACCACGTCTCCGTCTTTCGCCCGACTCTGACCCGTCAAAAGCGAGGCTGCTGGGGACGTCTCCGGTTTATGAAATTATTCACACCAACACTGTCGCACCAGCTTCCCCTTTAATCCTAATCGGACGCTCTGGACTCGGAGTCTTGACACTCTCACAGCACTCGCTCGCAGCACGCTCATCCACAAGCAAAAGCCAGTGGGGGACCAAACTGCAAGCCCCAGCGCTGCAAGGTCGCCATATTTGAGGGGCGTGCTCGAGCTCATCGATGCCTTGACGGGTTTACCGGGTTTACCCTTCCGACGTCCTCCTCCTTTAATATACAGTAAGTAGAGGCCAGGGGTAACTGAGTATAATCATTCGATGTTGGAAATGGCAAACCAAGGGAGGTTAGTTTAACGGTTAGTATGATGGTAGCCAGACCTTTGGAAATGAGGGCTCAAAAAGGGTAAGAGAGTGTAAAAAGAAAGCATGGAAGATTCATACAGCCGTGCACAACTTTGAACTTCATATCGACTGAAGGTAATCAAGTTAAAAGAGGGAGAATAGTGACGACTGATGGAATGATAGGTAATAAACAACATCGCGTGAGAGAGCGAAAGGTCGAGGAAGCATTGACGGAAGTCGGCGAGAGGTGTCTGGGACTTTAAGGGAAACTTTGAGGCGAGGCGCATCAAGAAGCATGTTGACATCTTGTGATGACGTAGGAGGTGTTACGGCACTTCCGCTTTGTGACCTGCTCTGGGAATAACAGGAACACTTAATTATACGCATCGAGGAAAGCGACCATATTTCGGCCGCGCAAAGCTTGAACCGTAGCCAGGTGTTCGGCCGTGAATTTCTCGCCGTGTTTGGCGAAGAGATGAGCCTTGATGTTGCTAGGACGAGTCCACTTGAAACCGCAGAACAGACAGTTTCGCGGTCGCTCGTGTACGTCCTTCCTGTGCCGTGCGAGCTCCTGGGCACGCCCAAAGCCTTTATTGCAATCGGTACAGACAGCCCGCACTTTGCGGCTCATGTTATGACTGCCGCGGTTCTGCCAGTGGGTGCGTTGGATAGTTACATGCCCTCCGGGTACGGTTCCGTGGGGATGAGCCTGAGATATGTTAGTTCAGATCATGAAAAATCTGGCGATGCTTACCTCGTAGGTCGGCAATTGGGGTTGCGGCCCCACTAGCAACTGAACGCGAGCGACAGTTGTTTCAAGCGCTGGATCCCCTGTCGGGGAAAAGAGTAGCGCTGAGTCTATGCGAGGGTCGCCAGTACGGAACTCCTCCCCACTAAAGCAGGGTACTGGCATACCCCAGAAAAATTCTGTTGGATTAGAGAATGAGGAAGACATTTTTGAGCGAATTTGGGGAGTGAATGGTTACTTCTCTGCAGGACGGGGGTTTAAAGCTCGCAATGGCAATGGCACCATCACATGAGGACCAACAGGGTCAACCCTAGAAGCTCCTAAATTTATTAATGAGATACAAACCCATCTGAAATGGTATATGTGGGTGTAGACCATGCGTACGGTCAGACACACCGCCTCGCCGTCTTACTCAACTCCTTATCGCATCTGCAGGTATCATTTCCCTTTGCGGCGGAGAAATCGCTTGTTGTTTAAGGTTTGACTTCTAACCACAACGGCGTCTTTCTCAGTATTCTTTTCCCCATATTTTCGGGATGAAATATGAATATGGTGCTAGTCCCTGGGTCCTGGGACCACACTGGTAGGATTACGCTTATCAATCGGACAGCCTGAACTGCAACATACAATACACACTATGATTGTCACTGATGTGCCTGGGACCATGATGTCAAGGTCATCAATGGGAGAAGGCGATAGAGCAGCCAATAAAGTTGATCAGAGAGCTTCATGATGATGGCATGATAGGCTACAGGACCATCGGGCGACTTGTGCTGTAGTATCAGGCCGTCGGCGGAAGTCTGAGTCGAACTCGAAGCGAGGTTGTTACGGCTGGGTTGTGTAAGGAATGAGTAGTTAATGAATTCGGTTACCATTCTACGCTTCGGTCGAGTCAGAGCTGCTGCTCTGGGAAGTTCAGGCGTGCGAAACTTTGTCAGCGGAGCTGAGATCCGAGAAGCCTAAGTTGACCCACCCTCCGGCGTATCTAATCATACGCTTCACCTTCGTCTGATTTCCTATTAGAAAGCGATCACCTGGCTTTGCACCACTCCAGGGGCATCCAATTACCAAAGCATGACTCGGATTTAATATTATGACCTACACGTGCACCACCACTGGCACCGCGATGATTGATTATCATAGTAGTGTAATGTTTTGCTTCCGCTTTACTGACCTCTTCAGGAAAAGCAATTAAATACACTAAACTCGTGACTTGCAACAACCACCACGAGGTGAGATAATGACGGGCTGCATGGTGTCGATTTTATCAGACCGTTTCATGAACTCATTTGAGAAAAGCAACACATCAATCGTGCGGCTGTTACGCGCTACTTTCTTCCCTTGTACGGCATTCTCAGTGACTAGCGAGATCGACCAGGCCTCGGCACTGGTCAGCTCTGGCAATAAAGTGACTTGTTAGGATGTGGGTGCTCCGTTACTGCTGTCTGATAAGTAACTCGACCGCGTGAACAGGCGAGGCAACTGGGGGTACGGAGATATTGCACTTTGCGGTCAGATAGGTCCCATGTCATACAATAAGCGCCACGAGTCGGTTACTAGAACTGTATTCTTGATACATTCGTGCCCCGGGGTTCCGAAGCCGCGGGTCCATTTTCCCTTACTGAAACGAAACCAAGGCCACGGGGGAGAGTCGGAAAAGAAAAGGAGCGCAAACAAACATGAGGACAAGCGCAGAAAGGAGAAACTAATGGATGAGGAGAAACAGAAATAATCCGCGAACAGAAATGAGTCCGCGCGGTAGCTCGAACTTGAAGTCGGAGAGCAAAGGAAGGAACAAAGGAGAGGTAGAATGAAGGAAACTTTCAAGGGTCCGTAGTTATCCTTCGAGAACAGAGGAGTATCCTGCATTGAAAGGAAACAATACGAATCAGTTTCAATGCATACAAACCAAGTAACTAAGGGTGAATCTGTAGGTAGGGGGAATCAATGGGGTGCCCCTGGGACGGCGACCTACTATCTCTGAAACGGAGGTGGTAGGTACAGGCGCCAGGAAAACCAACGATTAACGAGCTAAAGGCGTAGACGAGTCGATAAGGGCCGGAACGCAGAGAATTGTGCGGCCGACTATGTCACGCAGTATGGGGCCCTACGACATGGGCGTCATTAAAGGCACGAGAACGAGCACGACCATCAACTTCGGCTCCAGAATGTGATGGGAGCGCGTGGGAGGTAGGTTAAGGGCGGCCAGGAACTATAGGGAGACTACGAGCGATGAAATGCTTCATTCTTTCGTCGCAAAGGCTGTCAGCAGACACGAAGAGCGATGCGTGGGTTCTGGGCGTGGGGGATCTACGAGACGGCCTCGGCGGTGAAAGGAAGCACTGGCACGATGTGCATCGCCGACGTCATGTTGAAGGTCGACACCCAGCTATATACAACGGAAAAAATACGAGTATTAGTGAGTAGAAACACGAGGCGAAGGGTGAGGCGGATGCAGTGGGTTTCGATGGTGTGGAGCATGTCCCATTGTCACTGCACGGCCTGAAAGGTGTACTGGCAGTGCGGCTGCCAGTCGGTGGCGGCGGTCACGCGGCAGTGGCGCTGTAACCTGCACCGGTCCACAGGTTCTGTTTTTTCTCTTCTTTTTGCAGAGGCCGTTGGCAGCATGATCGACTCGAAGTCCAGACACCATCTCAGCGGGAAGTAATACAACTGTAGTAGGATATCCTCTCGGGTACAAAACGTTTTGACCTTTACCAACAGGCGTAAACCTTATCTTTAAGAATCGCACCGTTATTGACCTTGAAGTTGTCATCAACTGAAGGTTGTCATTGATTGAGTGATTGAGACAGTTGTGTTTGCCCGGCTGGCTTTGAATTTACAAATCGGTACCCTACAGCAGTCGCCCGTCTCAGGATTACACATTACAGTAGGATGGTTCGGTTCATCATGATGTATCCCAAGGGACTCGAGACATTGCCAGGTTCCGCGGGGATGGCCAGGATTGAGTTACTGTAGGTAATTGGATTTTTCATTTATCCAGCTACAAACCGGACTTACCGATAACCGTACGTTTGATCTGGTTCCGTCTGCCAACAGTGCCAAGTGTGGCACTTTTGGCGTGGCCCCCGCACGTGCCACATGGGCGCTCAGCTGGGCCGCTTACCTGAGCTAGCTTACGTAGCGTAGTTGGCCGACTCGGAGTGACTCCGAGTCGGAACTCTGCCGCCGCCAGCCTACCACATGGCGCGAGGATGGTCGCCTTGAGCACTCCCGAGGTGTAAGCCTAAGGTGCGCTCGACGCCCTTCTCGATTTCGCGTTGCTCCAACTCGAGTCACAATAATATTACGATAATGACCATCGGTAGGACGGCGGCTAACACTTTCAATTGGCAATATGACATCATATGATACACTGGGATGTCTCGATGCATATTGTTCATGTGTGGTTTGGGTTCAAGACCTGAACACAAGCCACACAAGAACTTCAGGACTTGCACCAGCACTGTTCTGACGCTCCCGTTGCTCATCGGCTCACTGGTCATGGTACCACTACCTAGGGTCGTCGAACTTCATTAAAGTTCCACATCCATGACAGTACAATTAGCTTTCGAGTCGACCAGATCACGGTCATCATTATCCTGGGCTACAAATAACTGACATCGTGACCGACATGCCGCACAAACACCTGGCATAACAGAAGACGTGCCCATCCCCTGACCGTATCGGCGGTTCACCTTTTCCCAAATGTCTGGAGAAGGGTCTGCACATACCGAGCATCCGACCTGATAATGCAGTGCAGTGGGTGTGCGATCCGACCGACCGTGACCTTAGTGTCCGCAGTAAATTTTTGCACTCCGTGACTTCGCCTTCCTGACACATTGTTGTATTCCTCAAGGGGACAAATTTCTTTACCCCGTCGCAAAGCTCTCACAAGCAGACCCCAAACAGGGAATGCATCAGGGGTGGGTACAGGAAACCTCACGACGAGGCATTGTTAATGAAGCGCTGAAATGATCATGCTAAGCTGAACTACTGTACCTCAGTCTGCAGGGAGAAAATCGGCAGAGATAGGTGCATGAGGTCTGCTAGACATAGATCCAGGCGTAAAACGCAACATACATGCTGTACTCATTTTGGCAGATCCCCGAATACAGATGCAATACCTCAGGGGCTAAAACCCTAGATACCGACTCTGGACAAAGAGAACACCGAGCTGAGGAGTCAACATCTTCTGTGAGAGTTGGATGTGGGTCCCGGTACCCGGAGCACCGAGAGAACTTGAAGGGAGCTCCGGGTGTCAGCTCAGTAGACCCCAACGGAGGTTACACAGGTTTGTCCCCATGTTCGAATCGGTTCGACCCCAGTAGCTATTCCTAGGACAGTGTATCTGTGGAATCGCCACCCTTCGGTATGGAAGGTGTTCTAGATGAGGGCGACCCCAACAGCATCCATCATGCGCCCATTTCCCTGACGGTACTGAAAAAATTATTCTGGCTTCTGGCTACATGCAGTGAACATCATATCGAAGAGCGAAAAGAAAATCGCCTGTGTACATCCAGACAAGGTTTACCTGTCACTTTACCGAGAGGGGAAATTAAAGAAACGTGAGATGGTGTGCTGAGACATGAGGACACACAGGAAGAAGTTCAACACGCACCCAAAGGAAAGAGGATACATACGCAACCCAGGTGAAGGATCGGGAATCTTGTAGTAGTAGCATTCGTAAGGATACACGAGTTATCTGGGGCAGTGGGGCGCAACATGAGCGGTACATGAGGCCTGAGGTACCGGATCCCATCACGTAAAACGCGTGTCCTTGTAACGGATTTTGAGTACAGTCCACATGATATGAAGAACTCTTGCCTATCAATACCAAAACAGTGGTTGCACATCGACCAACAGAAGGAAGAAGTGAGTCGACTTGGGCGTAGTGTGCATGCCGTTCACCTGGGGGATACGCGAGTCAGCCGGAGATGGTTCTGGCCTCCCAGTGTCCTTCAGAAAGAAAAAAAAACCCCCGCCACTTCCGGATCAGAAAAGATTTAGGGAGATTCGGGTAGGCTCCCCGGAATTCTCGAGAACTTGAAGGCCCCTTTCACGGCTCACATGTGGCCATGAACGTAATTGATATCTGAATGCCTGATGTATCGCCATCTTGATGATGAAGGTGTACTCGTGCACAGCCTCATCCAGTTCAACTTCAAATGCCATTGCTGCTTGGCCGCTTTGGGGTTACAATCCATTGGTTCCCGGATTGTGGTCAACGTATACTTGATAGCGTTACTAGCACTCATATACAATAGAATTGTAGGAACATCGCACGATGGGGGACTCCTCGGAGAATGCGATAGATCATGTTGCGGTGGATAGCCATGATAACAAAACAACCTTCCCGGCGTACTAGTATTCCCATTTACGCAAGCGGTCATGGTACATCGATACCTTTTTTTAGGTACAGCCACATTGGAATTTGCTGAGAGATCGAGGGCCAGGGCTAAGACTGGGGTAACGAGACCATGGGAGCGTCTTGTCCGTTTGAAGGGGAGGCTGTGACCGGCACGGCCTGAGGTATGCTCTAAGGGGATGGAACAAGGGTGCATACAAGAGTGAGAGGACCCAGGTGGAACGCACTGTGTACTGTGCAGATAACAGTGTTGACGAGCGCAATGTCATTGTTACAAGTAGAACCTCGTCATTGAACCAAGGATAACGCTACGCTGCTGCCGCTGTCAACCAGAATATTAAAACTAAACTTCCCTGGAGTAATTTCAACGCACCTCATAGAGTTTCCCTTCTGGAAGAGTTGCATCACCATTCACCATGTTGGAAGTGTACTTCAAGGACATCACGTGGTGTCGTGACGTAAGCTACGGGTCGACCCGCCGCGTCTGCGTCGGTGAGCGAACTTGCTTGCATCCCGAAATGGCTCAAAACCCACCAATCGTCAATTTTCTTGGGAGTAGACTGTAGTGGTGGTAAATGTGGCCAGTGCCCTGCGGTGCACCTCTTGCGAAGACATATTCACTCTGCTTATCATCAGCGCTGTTGCATCACTTGCATGTTGTGGGATGGACCATTCTTTGTGTGGTGTGATGCTGCGAACGACGAGCGTTTTGTTGGCGAGAGTTGAAGATGGAGGTGCCGGTATTGTGGACGACGATGAGTGTGCTTTTTTAGGCGCAGGAGGAAGCTTGTTGATATCAAGACAAGACTACATTGTATCAGGACGATACACTTTGACCTGGGTTCGCGCGGCTGTAGTGCACTTTGTGGTATGTATTTTCCGATCTGTGTTCTGTTTTTTGCTGCGGAGACACGTTGGTCCGTACTTGAGCCGTGTATTTCCTTGGAAAGCGAGTCAGAGAGAAAGATACAACGGAGCCACTACGCTACAAAGGCGCAGGTGAACCAAGGACATCATGACGGTTGAGTAGATGGCCGGCCAGTCATTTGAATACACGTGCTTTGATTCAGATCTATAGAAAAAGTTGCCTCTATTCTACACGGCATGTGATCATACAAGGAGATTAATCACGGCCAATGTCAAAAAAAATAGCATAACTGATGTCTCGAAAGCAAGAGAGCCAAGTAAAAAAGAAAATTATTGACCTCCTATGACTTGCAGCTGCGCCATCGACTCAGAATCTCTGTTCCAGTGAGAAATAGTGATAGGGTGATCGGAGAGCTGCCGCGCGGCAATGAACCGCCTAATCTTTTCCTGAAAGGGTCCGGATGGCTCGATCCCCTCCACGAAAATACTCTGCAGGCTGGGCAAAACTTCTGTTATTCTGCCCCCAACGAGCTCTTGCAGGGCGGCCGCGATACCTGGCGCAAATTCCCTGGATAGGTAGAGAGCCTTCACCGTGGTAAATGGAAGTAAGAGTTGCAACCATAGGGTGTTCTCGATGGCATCATTCTTCCAAACTAGTTCGGAATATCGACGCTCGATGTAGAGGTCCTGAACCGTAGAAAGGGGGTGCAAAGAGAGGTTACAGACTTGCTCAATGGATGAAAGCTGCCAATCTGGTTCTCTGCAAGAGATTCCAATCTCAAGATAGTCGAGGCCAAACTGAGATGTCAGGTATCGAAATTTGACGCTGGCGGTACTATCATTGAATTGCACACGCGCTTCGTCGAGTGCCCTGAGAGTTGGTGTACAATTAATGAATTGGGCGAGTCGTGGGCAGTCGAAATCGATTTGGTTGAAGAAAGTTATGTACAAGATGTTGAGCTGAGGGGTGTCGATGCGGGTCACGAGTTCCTCTAAATATTCGGTAGCGCCTTTGAAATGAAATTTGTTGAGAGCGGGGAGAATAAAGCGTTTTGGTGGAGGCAGACTTCGGCTTTGCCAGTCAGGGCGAGATTGGGGGGATTCGAATTGAAGTGAAAGTTTTCTGACGCTGGACAAGGCGCAGAGGAGAGCGACCATAACTTCAGGTGAAATGTACCCGGAATGAGGGATATTGGAGAGCCGAAGGGAGACGAGGTGAGTAGCAGACAAAAGAAGTTTTGGCAATCCCGGAAATGGAATGCCAGACAATTCGAAGTGTCGCAGACGTGGCGCAGATCCACCCAGGAACGAGTCCGGAACGGGAATGGCTGACGGCGTTTCATCATGTGACGAGAGCCGGATTACTGTCAACTCCGGGAATGACACCTCCATCGCGGCTAAAACTTTTCCAAGCTGCCAATTCACAATGTCCAAGAGGGAGACTTGACATATGCGATTGCTCTGCCCAACTGCTGCAATGACGTTGTCTGTGCCTGATGATAAGGCCATAAAGCCCGCAACGATGAGAGGCAAGGCTGGCCAGACGTCTAGTGTCTCTTTTGCGGGTGTTTGGGGTGTACAAAAAAGTCGCAGGTTCAAGCGACGAGGTGATCGAAAAACATGGCTTCTCCATCGTTGACACACATGAACCAGCAATTGCCACGCCTCTACCTCCGTTTTGGCAAATGGTGCATACACATCCATATAAAAATCAAATATTCCTAGTAGGACGTCATCAGGAAGTATGTCAATTCGTTTCACCTGGCCTACTGTACATCGTGTCGCGTCAGCCACTAGTCATTAAGGGATGTTGCGCAACGAAAGACATACGTCGGCTCGTTTCGTTTCGTTTCTTCCGAACCCCGCGGTGATTAGTATTCAAGTTTGCCATCAGCAAGTCTTCAAAAGGGATCGACATCTGAGAGTGGCTAGGAGTCTGTGGGGGGTCAAAGGCAGTACTGGAGTATGGTGGGGAGATCTGATGAGGGGCACGCCTCTTAACTGACCTATTAACTTGTTATTATCGATCGATGAAGTAGGTGAAATTCTGACATACAACTGAGAGCCCATCGATGATGATTCGGTGCTGGCACTGCTGCGGTGGTAGGGGAGAACCGGTTGCTTGAGATTGTCCACAGCCACGGCTTTATTGCCAGCGTAGCGACGTAGCGAGCTGACGATGTATTGGCTAAGAGTGAAACTAGTGAAGCCGTGAAAGGCACGGACAAACAAATACAAATTGTATGTTCGCATATAGTTATTAGTTCGCATGCATATATCGGTTGGTGTCCACGCCTGATTTCGGTACATCATTTTTTAGCATGTGCTCTCAATAATGGCTGAGTACGCTGAGTGCTGAGTGGTTAGTCCTATAGAAATATCCAACTAGCACGACGGGCAGAGACAAGAACACGAAGCTTTGAAATACAGGGTCAACACAAATTTCACCGACTCAGTTAGCATGACGGTGGCGATTGTCACATTACAAAGGACACAATAGCGAGCAGGTTTTCATACGTAGTGGCCAGCTGTAACTGCGTATAGTCATTCGAGGTTGAAAATAGCGAACCAAGGGAGGTTAGTACCGTGACAAGGGTTAGTACGATCATACGATGGTAGCCGATAATAGAGGGAGAGGTAGTGGGGACTGATGGAACGATACGTAATAAATGGGATCGCGCGGCAGAACGAAAGGCTGAGGAAGCATTGGCAGAAAACGGTGAGAGATGTCCGAGACTTTAAGGGAAACCTCGAGGCGAGGCACATCAAGAAGCATGACGATGACGACATCTTGTGATGACTAGGACGTAGGAGGTATTACGACACTTCCTTTGTGAGATGATATTGGTAACGCTTATGATTTATTCCACAATGGAGCAGTCTAGGGGACTGGGGATGGAACGCCAGCTCCACGCCTGGGCGTTAGTTATACGCATCGAGGAAAGCGACTATCATTCGGCCATGCAAAGCTTGGATAGTAACTAGGTGTTCGGCAGTGAATTTCTCGCTGTGTTTGGCGAAGAGATGAGTTTTGATGTTACTAGGACGAGTCCACTTGAAACCGCAGAACAAACAGTTTCGCGGTGGCTCGTGTACGTCCTTCCTGTGCCGTGCGAGCTCCTGGGCACGCCCAAAGACTTTATTGCAATTGGTACAGACGGCCCGCACCTTGCGGTTCTTGTTACGACCGCAGCGGTCCTGCCAGTGTGCGCGTTGGATAGTTACATGCCCTCCGAGTCCGGTTCCGTGGGGACGACTCGGATCCTGTGATACGTTGGTTCAAATCATGAAAAACCTGGCGATGCTTACCTCGTAGGTCAATAATTGGGGTTGCGGCCCCACTGGCAACTGACCGCGAGCGACAGTTGTTTCAAGGGTTGGATCCCCTGTCGGGACTCGGACACAGTGCAGTGCTGGGTTGATGCATGGGTCGTCAGCACGCAACCCCTCCGCACTAGAGCAAGTCATAGCCCAGAAAATTTCTGTTGGATCAAAAAATGAGGAAGGCATTTTGTGCGAGCTTGGGGATGTGAAGGGTTGCTTCTCTGCAGGCCGGGGGTTTTAAGCTCACAATAGCAATGGCACCATCACATGGGGACCATCAGGGTTAACCCAAGAAGCTCCTGGAGTTTGTCATTAATGAGATACGAATTCTCCTGAAATGGTTATGTGCGTGTAGAGCATACGTACGAACAGATACACGGCCTCGTCCTATTTCGGTTATTAAAAAAATTAAAAAGGGTTGACACTTCGGACTTTCGTAGTACAAGGACGTCTAGTCACAGGCTACGTATTCTTTCCCCTGTGTTTTCGGTGTCGAGCACGTTTCGGTCCCGTCCAACTACAAGAATTTTTTTTTTGCGGCGGTGGCTCCCCGCAGAACTGAATGACACGTTGCATTAGTGAATGTTTGAGAGGCACTATTCTTCTGCTATTTCATTGGTGACAATCAGGTCGAGTAGAATAAAAGACAACGAGGCCCAGGTAACAGACCTTTGCCGGGGGCTGGGACTAGTCCAGGTAAGAGTGTCTCGACTAAAGGACGTAAACGCTCGAAGAAATATTGGCCAACGAATATGGTGTTAGCTCCCTGGGTCCTCGGACCACAGGTGGCACAGGATTGCGCTCCCGAACTGCAGATATACAATACATACAATGATAATCACTGATGCACCTGGGACCATGGCGTCAAGGTCATCATTGAGGAAGACGATAGAGCAACTAACTTGGTAGAGTTGATCAAAGAGGGTTTCATGATGACGGTTATGGTATGATACGGGGATAGCAAGTAACCGGGCCATCGGCACTCCACCCTCTGTCAGCTGTCATCATGTCATCTGTCATACTGTAGAATTTTCTATTTGGAAGTGATCGCCCGGCCTTTCCCGGAATGAACTTCTAATTCACATGCTGACCGATGCCGTTGTCACGCGGTTGATCATATCCATCACATGCCATGTCTTTGCTTCCGCTTTACTGACATCTTCACAATACAATACAAGTTTACTCTACGAGGGCCAGCACCAGCGCTAGTCTGAACTCTGATGCCCTTGTCGCTCATCGGCCCACTGGTCACGGTGCCGTTACCTGAGTCGTCGAACTTCGCTTCATGCACAACCACATTCTTGACCTGGGAACGCAAGTCCATCACATCCATGACAGTTCAATTAGCTTCCGACTCGACCGGAGTCACCGTCGTCATTATCCTGGGCTACAAATAATTGACATAGTTACCAACACGCCGCACTAACACCCGGCCGTGACACAAGACGTGCCACCTCCTAACCGTATCGGCAGTCACCCTTTCCTAAATGTCTGTCCGAAGAAATGTCTGCACGTACACAGGAGCATCCGATCTGATAGGTAGGTATCGATCCTGTTATTCGACCGATCGTGACCCTTCTTAATATCCAAAGTAAATTTCTGCACCCCGTAACTTCGCCTTCCCAGCACAAAAGTTCACGCAATTGTTGTATTTCTTGAGGACAGATTTCTCTTCCCCGTCGAAAAAAAATTATCAGTCCCTCACAAGCTGATCCTAAACCCGGAATGCATCAGGAGTGGTGCAGGAACCTCATGACGAGGCGTTTTTACTGTAGCTCCGAAACGATCGTGCCAAGCTGAACCACTGTATCTCAGTCTGGAGGGAGAAAATTGGCAGAAATAGGCGCATAACTCGTTCAGCCAGACATAGGTACAGGAACGCAACATACTTGCTGAGAACACCAGAGTAGAGAAGCCAACGTCTTCTGTGAGAGCTGGAAGTGGTTGCGCTTACCCCGAGCAGTGAGAGAACAAGAAGGGAGCTCCGGGTCTCAGCTCAGTAGACCCTAAGTGAGGTCACACAGGTTTGTCCCCTTGTCCCATATTCAAATTGGTTCGATTTCAGCAGCTATTCCTAGGACACTGCATCAGTGGAATCGCCACCCTTCGGTTGGGAACTGTTTCACGCCACACGAGGGCGACCCCAACCCCATTAATTCATCAGGCGCTCATTTCTCTCTGATGGGGTTCTCAATATTTATTCTGGCTACAATGGTGTAGTGGTAGCATTCGTAAGGACACACAGGTTATCTCGTAAAAATGTGGGCGCAACATGGGTGGTACATGAAGTATCGAATTCCATCATGAAAAACGCGTGTAATTGTTGCGGATTCTGTAGTACAATCTACACGATATGAAGAACTCTTACCTATCCATGACAAACAGTGAGTCAGTGACTACGCATCGTGGTTAACGTATACTTGATAGCGGTACTAGTACTCATATACAGTAGAAATATAGGGAGCATCCCATGGTGTGGGACTCCGTGGAGAATGCTATAGATCATGTTGTGCCAGTGGTGGATATCCAATTGCCATGATAACAATATCCGACGTTCCCGGCATATACCCACGTACGCACACGGCCACGTTACCTTTTTAGGTACTGTCATATTAGGATTCGTTGAGGAATCGAGGGCCAGGGCTATGAATCGGACTGGGGTAACGAGAATGTAGGGGAGCGTGTTGTCCGTGTGAAGGGGAGACTGAGGCCGGCACAGGTATGCCAAATAGGCTCGCTGAAAGGCACTGGCGCGTCGGTCATGTTTTACCTGTAATCAAGAACGGCCGGGCTGTGCCAACTGAAGTAAGTATATGGATTGGCTCGGGTTACAAAACGGGGGTGTTGAAGGGTGTATAGGCGTGCTGGCACCCCGCTCGCCGCAGTGCACGGACTTCTGCGCCACGACTACAAATTTATGGGCATGTAGTTGTCCCTCGAACCTGAAACAGGGTTTTCGGTCATTTGACACCTAGCTCTATGCATCATAGGCACCGAACAGACAATTGTACTGTATTGGTGTGATAATGGCAGTGGTGCCAGCCGCGAGTGGGGAGTCTGGGGACCTTCACATTCTGCAAGGTGCAAGGGTGTGTTGGGCTATGCCGTGATGTTTGTCCTAATTGAATCGAGTTTTCACCGTACCAGTCAGCACGTGCGTGATGGGGCAAAAATGACCCACATGATGCAGCGACGCAGCCGACAAGCCGCCAACCTTTTCCCGTGACCGTCTTCTTTTTGTTACGTCACGCACCGCACCACACGTAACCTCCAATGGATTGCCTCCGAGGATCGTACGAACGGACGAGTTGTCGCTTCCGCATTAGGACATTCAAAACTAATTACCGAGGGCCTGGGAAAAGACAGCGTCACGGTCATGGACAGCTCTGGGAGCATACGTTCAACTCTATTATGTTCACCACTTCTAATCTCATACAGGTGGTGGAAATCGGAGTAAATAGCCGCAGTGAAAGAGTGAAGCAAATTGCCCACGCATTTCCAGACACGAATGGAGGTACAATTTATTGTGGAGGCCGCCTCAGGCCAAGTCAAGATTGTGAAATGGAGTGAGGCACGAGAACACACACACAGGAAGCTCAACAGTTAAACGAAAGTATCATACATACTCTCCCTAACGAACATATGACTCTGTATGGTACAGTAGTTCCAAAAAACCGAGGCGCGAGAGGCTGCATTGGGTACTGCGATCATCCCGCGGGCGGGAATGCGGTTTACTCATTGCCTCAGCACTAAAACACTGGCATGAGGACTCACCGGAGACGCGGCTCAGACCCCATGCCCGTCAGCTAGAACGTTTCAGGGCTCTCTACACTGATATTTTGTTCTTGTCTACAGTACAATGTCGCCAGGGGAAAGCGGGCCGGTCACAATAGCCCCAAACAAGTCCCCTCCGGTAGTCCTCGGGTTGATGGTCAACCCTCCATAGCCGAAGTCGCTCAACGGTGAAGGCCACCTTTTGCTACCGCACTCCCCATCCTCCTGAATACAGTACAGGATACAAATCACTCATGGCTCCAGCCGCTGCACTCTCGCCACTGTGACGGCCCGGGACGGAATACCTGATTTGTTTTACCGTCGCCACTGCCTCCGAAGAGGGTTTATAGCTGCACATGGTGCGTGTCGTTGGTGGTGAGTGTGACGTCAATAAGGGACGATATTCCCACCAGCCAACTGACATGAACTGACATGTTCGGCGCAGTTGACCGAAAGTCTCGAACGAGTCGATCCAGACGATTTTTCTCCCCCTCCGCTTGCCTTGCCCTATGTCTTGGTCCGGTGTAGCCCGACCTGATCCCTTACAAGCGCGATACCCGCAAGGAAGCCATCGCGAGATGGGTGGAGGAGTGACACGACGCGCCGTACGTCTGAGTCTATTTTACATAGAGTTTATCGAGGGCTTTGTTGACGCTCCTCGTGGTATTTTCGTAACACGATCCGACTTCCTACGGAACACGCCTTTACCGGTGACTACATACGGATGCTACTTCTTCAAGTCCGACGATCCCCGAGACCGAGACCAGCCATCAAAACAGTCCGACACGCATTGCGCCGCACACTTTGCAAGTCGCCTTTCACTCGTCCTCCGTCAGCACAAAAGAAGGCGGGAAGGCCCTGGTTAAGTTCCTTGAGGCGTCTCAGGTCTACGTCAGATAATCTGGGAGAGCACAAATTCTCGAGCAGTAGCGCATTTTACCACTGACATGTACGTACAACAATCGCGCAATTCTAGTCCATAAAGCCATAAAACCTGCGTCAGGCCTTGCTACTAGAGCGTGTCTTCGTAGTTGGGCATACGTATTACACGACACTGTGTGTCTAGAGTCGAAAAAGAAAAATGCAAGTCTCAAGCTTCCACCTAGGGATCACACGACAGCACCGACTTGCATTTTTCTCGGACGCGCCAGCTACTTTTATTGAAACGCCCACCGCCGCAGATCACGGTCCTCGAGGCTGGCGGTTGTGCGCGCTCAAACTCCCCCCATGCCCATAACATCATCGGCCCGGTTGTTGCCTCTCCCCCGCCACCTTCGCACACCGTGACTGAGGCATCCGAAGTAAGTTATCACGACAAGGGAGAATCACTTATCCCACGACAGGCTTTGGATCCGGCGGGCTTTCAATTGCAACTCAGTCTTCCGACCGACTTGCCTGGCTGTTTTTTCCCGCTTTGCCAAAATAGACTATTTGTTTTCTGCAAAGGTGAGTACCTACCGTATGAGTCAACCACCACGTTCCAGGTACAAACTCTAGATGGTGGTTCAGATTCCCAGGCCCAGAGCTGGTGTGGAAACAATCTAGACCTTCAACACGCTATCTGTATCACATCTGGCTTTGCCAAACTGTCTGCGTATTTGTGGACCTAACAACATGTATGACGGCCTCAAGGGTTTCCTGCGCATTGTCCCTTCTGGAGAAGCCCATCCGCCCAACTTGTTGATTACAGGCCATAGCTCGGATCCGGCCGGGATACTCCCCGCCTTTGTTAATATCGCATTTGTCACGCCTTTTTGTGCCGATTTTGCTTCTGCAGTCAACTCAGCTGTGCCCTCAGTCTGCTCTTACCACTCGTCTGATGGAAATGGTGTCGCCGGCAAACGGGGCTGGAACTTCAACACTCTAGCACAGGTTTGCCGCACCCCTGTATGAACGTGCACAGAAGGACTTTGCGTTGGGGAATTAGCAGGCATATTGCTTAAGACAACTTTCAAGTTGTTGGTTGGCACGTGAGGCGAAGACTCACCATCAGGTCACGTACTGTACGTGGCGGTGCGGAATCTCGATACTTACATAGATCGACTAACGTTTTTCCTAGTTCAGTACTAATGGACTCGATTGTTCCTCAGAAATCAAGATCTTTGGATCTTCAACTTTACGTCACCGGCTGGAGGCCGAGTCGAGGGTATGAATGATTTCAAAGCAACTAGTTAACAAAGACATATTCAACTAATAATGCTGAACCGGTACAGTGCTGGCACTGTGTTCAGCTCACTGAAGCGAGGAGATTCTTCTCGGTAGGAACAATGGATAAAGTTATCAAGAGCGTTTACGTCGCTGCACCGCTCTAGGCGACCTCTCATTCACGTGAGGCCACATTATCAGATACAGAATCATAGCAGACTTTTCCTCTCAGTACCCGGCGCTAACGTGCTCCAATTTCTACTTGTCGGTGCCTGACCTGGCAAAGCAGAAAAGCAGCGCACAGTAAATGGAGCCATGGCCAGGAAAGGTTCCAGACTCTGACGCCGCAATGCGACTTTTTTCCCGAAGGTCCAAGTTCGGCAAATGCCGCCAGGAGCATCAATGACCGAACTGAGCGGCCTGAAGTGCCAGAACAATGAGGGTCATCTTGATCACCGCATTTGTCCCTTCCTTTGGGTATATAGCGAGAAGCTCGGGGAAGTCCTGGAATAGTACAGCCAGGGAAATGACGTGCGTTACTTCCGCATCGCACGGCTTCCTCGTTGTCTTGTAGAATTCGCATTCACTAGTAGCGCCAGGATAATCGTTGCCGGAGACCGGATTTACAGCTGTACACCCTGGGTGATCTCACAATAGGTACATCGATGGTCATCTGCATGGCTCAGGTCACTGCAATGGATGTTTGAGGATTCGCGTGTGATCGACGATTCGGAGCTTTCGCCTTTCCGGAAATTTTATTTGTCGTAGCTCCCCATACCTTTAAACTCGCTTTGACTTACTCCGATATCTTTCTATCCCGAGGAATTCACACGCTAGAGAGCCCTTGTGACAATTGCATCGCGTACTTCTGTTCTGAGATATGGAAGCATTAGAGTTCCGACCCACGGCCAATAGATCCTTGCATCCGGCTAGGTCTGTTTCTGATGGGAACTTTGGATTCTGAATTGCTGTTTGCCCGCGGTAGTAACACAAAAACACCCATGGTAGTTTCCATCGCCGCCACAGGAGTCTGTACTCGAGTACAGGAAGTTGACCCACCCACAATGACATCCTTTCCGCGGCGCTTTTACTAGTAGGTCTGCCCAGGCCCAGGGGATTCGATCGATCAAATTCCTTTCCTCGCTGACAGCCTTCAACAAACACGGCTTCTTTGACCATCTCATTGGTCGCTACTAGTGATCTAGTGAGCGGGCGCGAAACGAAATTATCCTCAGCTACATTTCGGCTATTTCTTCGCCAGCGGACTCGAAATTTTTAAAAGGCCTTAAGCGCAGAGCACGGAGCATTTACCTTGTGGGAAGTGCGATAGCAATGCATGGAATTCGGCAAATTCCGCCTATTCAAGTTCAGGAAGCAGCTCTGCGAGGAAGACCCGCATCCCCAGTGCCGAAAAGCGTTCAGTGGTTAGAAAGATCACTGGCAACGCCCGCTCATGTTGAG
>WTXE01000609.1:0-13269 GCA_022496225.1 Russula aff. rugulosa BPL654 | reverse complement strand
GCGTCGGCGTTGCCGTCCAAGCCTAAACAAAGATATATTGATGTGGTCAATCATTGTCTTGGCCGAGCCTAGCAAATACAGTATAACATACCAAAAGTTATCCCAAACTGGGTGACTTTCGGGGGAATGATTGAGCCCGCGGCAACGGCACTAATGCCTACGGACGCCTGGAGGTTGGCGTCGACGTCGATGGAGCCAGATCCGTCGCTGAATAGGTTCTTCTGGCCAGAGAAGTTGAGCGGGGCCGGTTTCTCCGAGAGCGACTTATTGAATGAGCCAATCGTCACACGGGCTAAAGTACAGCATAAACGAGAGTAAAATGAGAGTCAGTGCATCGTCTTGTGTCAACTAAACTGAGAGAACAAAATCAAACGAACCAAGAGGCTGCGACCTCCGGTGATTGCGCCGTTTAACCGTGCTCGAATCGTTTGGCCTGTTCTGTCCCTGTACAGAGAAGTTTACCTCACCCCTGTTGCAAAAAAGTTGGTCTATGCAAGCTCAACAGATCGTGAGACGAGACAACACACTGTGACGTGTCAGCCGCTGCAAAGTTGGTGTCGAGCGTCAATTGATGGACGGGCGTCTCCGAGCTATTAACGCGAGTAACCAAGTTGGATTGAAGAACCTGTGTTGAGCCACGCGCGCAAATGGCATCGGGCCACACTGAGAGTCCGGATAGTGAGTCCCGGCTGAACGAAATTTTTGAAAACAAAACACATACGCTTTCTGGCAGACGAACAATGGTATTCACTGGGCCGTTGCCCTGAAACAGGTTATTACAGTCTGGATTGTTGTCCATGCATCAACTGGATGTCTTGCTGTGAGCTAGTCGGTTGCACTTCGTCGTAATTTGCCAACCGGCGGCAGGGTAATGTCCGAAATCGCACTGACAGGGCCCCACTATGTATGCGTAGCGTATATGATGTCAGCGACGTGCTTGGTATAAGTAGAACACAGACTGACAATTTGTAGGATCCCGAGGTACCGGTGTCTGCAGGCACATCCCAGGAGCACTTTCCTTGAGTGCATGGAACAGACCAATCGTTCACAGCTAGTGCTCGCTGGCCTGCCGCGAGAAAAAGAGTGAGGCAGAATGCTGCGGAGGGTTTTGCGGAGAAGGGCATTTTGCGTCAAGCGAAAAAGTTTAATAAGAACGAAAAGAAGTAACGAAAGGAGCGAAAAAAAACGAAGTTTGCTCGGGAAGAGCTTCCAACAAGTTGGATTGCTTTGGGTATACTGTATAAGTGAGGGATAAATGTGCATAGTAAAACATTATATACATGAAGAGTAGGGTGGGAAAAAGCCAGAAGTAGATATTTGCAAAAGGTTTACTCGGGGAGGGTTGCAACGAAGGAAAGATCAACGGAATAAACCTGGCCTTTGGAAACGTATACGAGCGATAGGTAAAGTTACAGCACAGCGGCGTCAAATTGCCCGGATCACTGTTTCCAGACACGGACGTCTATACGCGAGCACATTGACAACCGCTTTGGCGCTTAGTCTCTAGCGGCAACGTAATCCACCTAGCCAGACAAGAAGAGCACATATGAAAGACCTCAGAGAACCAGGAGAATCAGTGCACAAATCCTGTAGTAGGCCCGGGTGAGCCCGAAATACCCGTCAGTCTGTGCAAGTGCATTGGACCCGACCCAGACAAGAAAGCGCCAATCACTGTCTGTGACTAGAAGGAGAAAATAAACGAGATGCGCACATCGCAGACCAGACCACATAGACCGGCATCTGCTTGAGCGACAGAGTAGTACCATCAGAGCGACGGAACGACGCCCAACTTGAAATGTTCTCATGACAACTTATTACAGTATGGGCCAAAATTACGGCTGTCACAGCCAGCTGTGCCAAGCTGAAAGCCATGGAGTATAGAGTACGACCATCGAAAAATTACGACATGCCAAGTCCTGATAGAGTTTGATGCAATTTGATGAGGGACGTGAAATGCAGTACTCGTAGTCTCGTACTGTGGTAACTTACTGCGGAAAGGTGTCGGCCCGAATCGCCCGATACCTCACGAAGGAAATTACACGTGATGAGAACTGTAATTTGCTGACCGTACGCATTACTGTATAGGATGACGTATGCGGTACCTGGTTCGTCGCTGTCGCTGGCACGGCACCAAACCCGATGGAAGCGTTTACGCGTTTACGGCTCTTTCTATGACAGGAAAGACCACACACACTTCACAATCGGTGATCCGACTCATCACCCCGAAGAGACCCTCCTAAGATATCTGATTTCCATCAACAGAAGTTCACGTTTCGCAGATCCGTAAAAGTGGCACTGCCTTGCGCTCGTGTGTCAAAGGTACGACCGCCCACTGGCATCGAACTCATTCAGGGCCATCCCGGGTTCCAGGCCAACCCACATGGTCGTACGTCTAAGCTCATGCCTACTAGTGATATTGTCGCTGTGCTGAGCTACCTGGACCATGAATTTTCTCCCAGGATTCTCTGAACTTCCCTCATGTATGCTATTAGTACACCAGTACTGTCCTTTGACTCCTTTCATTTTAATAAACTGCAATGAACGAATTGTACGAGTCACTTCGAGTACTGTACTGCATGTCCGTTTGTTCTGTTCCACCGTGGCGACGCTCCCGGAGTCCCGGTCGGGTCTCAGGAATCCACACGACCCTACCCCAGTTTCAACCTTAAACGATGCCTTGAAACGCCTATGCCCATGCCAACTTATGCCAATTTTGAAAACCGAGTCCGAAGTCACTCATGTGCGAACATTATTACTCTTGCAGGGATCATGAACTGACATGAAGACCCACTGACGGCCACAGGCAAATATCCTTCCGTCCCGTCAGTGTTCCGTCTTGCGATTCACATCTCAACGATCTCAACACCCGCCCCCCAGGCTTGCGCCGTAGGCCTAAACCTTGACCTAAACTAGCACTTGCTAGAACACGCAAACCTCGACTCGGATGTGTGCGCTCACTGCGCTGCTGTGACGCTCAACATGACCTATATCGGACGACGATCTTTATCCCTGCAGAACTTGAACGTCGTTCCAGTTAAATTCATTGATCAACTGTCCGAGTTAAGCGTGGTATCACATTGATCAACTATAAATATCCGACTTATTAATAATTATATGATTGGGTATTGAAATTACGGCGAGCTAGTCGGAATCGTCAAGAAGAGCAAGGAATGATCTCCCAAATCGTGCGCTGTGTCGTACTGCTCGAGGAGCGTCGTAGTGACGCCTTGAATCGGCCCCAGGTGCATCCTGCCGACAGATTGAATCAGGTGCATCTTGCCGACAGATTGAATCCCGGGTGCATCCTGCCCGACAGATTGAATCCCGGGTGCATCCTGCCCGACAGATTGAATCCCGGGTGCATCCTGCCGACAGATTGAATCCCGGGTGCATCCTGCCCGACAGATTGAATCCCGGGTGCATCCTGCCAACAGATTGAATCCCGGGTGCATCCTGCCCGACAGATTGAATCCCAGGTGCATCTTGCCCGACAGATTGAACCCAGTTCCATCCTGCCTGCTCAAAAGCGAAGCGGAATCGGTCGCAGTGGCCGCAGGTATCGGCCACCCAACATTTTGAATCCCAGGTGCATCCGGCCCAACATTTTGAATCCCAGGTGATCCGGCCCAACGTTTTGAATACCAGGTGCATCCGGCCCAACATTTTGAATCCCAGGTGTATCCGGCCCAACGTTTTGAATACCAGGTGTATCCGGCCCAACGTTTTGAATACCAGGTGTATCCGGCCCAACATTTTGAATACCAGGGTATCTGGCCCAACGTTTTGAATCCCAGGTGCATCCGGCCCAACATTTTGAATCCCAGGTGTATCCGGCCCAACGTTTTGAATACCAGGTGCATCCGGCCCAACATTTTGAATCCCAGGTGTATCCGGCCCTACGTTTTGAATACCAGGTGCATCCGGCCCGACATTTTGAATACCAGGTGCATCCGGCCCAACATTTTGAATACCAGGTGCATCCGGCCCAACATTTTGAATCCCAGGTGTATCCGGCTCAACATTTTGAATCCCAGGTGCATCCTGCCTGCTCAAAAGCGAAGCGGAATCGGTCGCAGTGGCCGCGGCATCGGCCGTGCTAGTTTGAGAAGCGGAATCAGTCGAAGTGGCATCGGTCGCGCTTGTCTGCGAAGCGGATTCGGTAGCAGTGGCATCGGTCGTGCTGGATTGAGAAGCAGAATCGGTTCGCGCTAGACTGCGATGTGGAATCGGTCGAAGTGGCATCGGTTGCGCTAGTCTGAGAAGCGGAATCGGTTGCAGTGGCATCAGTCGCGCTAGTCTGAGAAGCTGAATCGGTTGCAGTGGCATCAGTCGCGCTAGTCTGAGAAGCTGAATCGGTTGCAGTGGCATCAGTCGCGCTAGTCTGCGAAGCAGAATCGGTCGCATAGCACTCGTTGCGCTGGTCTGAGAAGACGAATCGGTCGTAGTGGCATCTGTCGCGCTAGTCTGCGAAGCAGAATCGGTCGAAGTGGCGTTTGGCGCGCTGGACTGAGTCGAGTTCGCGCCCCCACCAAAGCATTGCTGTTATCGTGTACAAGGAATGATAAATATTCGAAAAAAAGAATGAATACAGTAGGGGCTGCGAGCACGCACCTGGAAGAGCGGGAAGTTCTTATCGAAGAGTGATCCTCCCGTAGAGGCATCAAAGAGGCCGAAGAAGGATCCCTCCGCGCCCACGCCGACGTTGATTTCTGCATTCCCAGACAGGCACGGCTGCGGGTTCGCGACGGAGGAGACGTTTCCTTGGAGGCCGAGCGAGGCGTCGAAGTCCAGGAATACGCTCGCGGAGGCTGCATTGTCTAGTGCGTTTATCCCGAGGCTCACTTGCGGGATGAGGTGGGCAGTTGCACCGAGCGTCGCGCCAACGTCTGGGTTGGCGCTGAATGTCACCTCTATGGTCGGGGTATTCAAGTTAGTTCAATAAATATGGATAGGGCGACGCGTGTTGACGATGAGGAATAGCAGAAAGTAAAGTTAAAACTCACGCTTGCTGCTTGACGCGATACCATCTGTATTCGATCCACCTTGGGCGGGAAGGTGAAGGAGGCACCACCAAGATTGTAATTCACTTCGACGGCCGCATTCACGTTTTGAAGTCCGAAATTGGCGCCAATGTTGCCCAATAACGTGAATTGGGGACCGATATCAAGGATTCTACCATCATGTGTGAGCTGCTATCCATTGTATGAGGTCCAGCTCTGCGCCCACGTACTTAGGGATAGAAAGGCCTGGAAGACCGGCTTGGAAGAGCGTGATATTGCCAGAACTGACTTGCCCAGAGATATCGCCCGAGACACTAAGCGTGGCGTCGGCGTTGCCGTCCAAGTCTACAAAAATTATCGAGGTTGTCAATCATTGTTTTGGGATCAACCTAGCAAATGCGTTATAACATACCAAAGGTTATCCCGAACTGGGTGACTTTTGGGGAATAATTGTGCCCGCGGCGACGGCACTAATCCCCACGGATGCCTGGAGGTTGGTGTTGATGTCGATGGAGCCAGATGCTTCGCTGAATAGATTCTTCTGGCCAGAGAAGTTGACCGGGGCCGGGTTCGCCGCGAGGGACTTATTGAATGAGTTACTAAGCAGACTCCCTAGAGTACAGGGTACAGAAGAGTAAAATAGGGATTAGCGCACCGCCTTGAGACAAAACGGAGAGAAACGGATCCAAACGAACTCTGTACATTATTTACCCCAGCGGCAGAGTTCCCACCGGTGGTAGAGTTGGCATCAACTTGCCGATAGATATGATTTTGTGACCTGGCAAGGGACCTCAGCTTCCGGCGGCTACGCCGGTTCACTGCATTCGAATTGTCTTGTCTGTTCTGGCCTTGTAAAGAGAAGTGGACTTCACTACCCCTGTTGCAAAAAATTAATGTAAGTTCAAGCTTCGGTCCTGAGATGAGACAACACGCACTGTGACGGGCCAGCCGCCGCAAAGTCAGTGTCAAGCGTCAATCGGTGGACGGGGGCCTCCGAGTTGGATTGAAGAACCTGGTGTTGAGCCACGCGCGCAAATGGCATCGGGCCACACTGAGAGTCCGGATAGTGAGTTCTGACTGAACGAAATTGAAAGGAAAAAAAAAACATACGCTTTCTGGCAGACGAACAATGGTATTCACTGGGCCGTTACCCTGAAAGAGGTTATTACATTCTGGATTGTTGTCGTTGCACATCAGCTGGATATCTTGCTTTGAGCTAGTCGGTTGCATTGTGTCGTAATTTGCCAACCGGCGGCAGGGGTTATGTCCGAAATCGCACTGACAGGGCCCCACTATGTGTGCGTAGGTATAGGATGTCAGCGAAGGGTGCGGAAAAGCGACGTGCTTGGCATAAGTAAGCAAAAACTGACAATGTTCACCGACCCCGATGCACCAGTGTCTGCAGGAATGTCCCAGGAGCATTTGCCTTGAGTGCATGGAACGGACCAATCGTTCACGGCTAGTGCTCGCTGGCCTGCGGCGAGGACAAGAGCGAGGAATGCTGCTGAGGGCTTTATGGAGGAAGGCATTTTCGTTAAGGAGAGTTAAAATAAAACGAAAGGAACGAAGAATAGTGAAAGGAACGAAAAGAAAAGACTTGCGAAAAGGAAAAGGATTGAGGGGTGAATGTGTATGTGTAAAGCATTATATACTCGAGCGAAGAGTAGGGTGGGAAGAAGGCAAGAAGTAAAGATTTGCAAAGAGGGTTGCTCGGGGAGGGATTGCAACGAAGCAGAGATCAATGAAATGAGTCGGGGTCCTTTGAAAGCGTATACGAGTGCTAGTTAAAGTCATTGTGCTGCGACAAATTGGTGGGATCACTGTTGCAGACACGGATGTCTAAGCCGTATTGACAACTGCTTTGACGCTCGGTCTCTAGCGGCAGCGTAATCCATCGAACCAAACAAGAGCAATACAAAAAAGGCCTCAGAGTACCAGGCTAATCAGTGTAAAATCCTGCGGCAGGTGAGCCCGAGATACCCATCATTCAGTGCGGTTGCAGTAGTAGACCCGATCCACGAACTTTGAAACCGTCAATCATCTGTGGCTTGAAGGGGAAAAAATTGCAGTGCGCAGGTCGTAGATGGGACCATATGGACGACAGCAAGTTGACTGTATCGTGACAACTGGCAACTGATGTGGGCGCGAGGTTCTTATGACGACATATACAGTAGACCAGACATCCGGTCATCACCTGCCTGGGAATTGCTGACATACGTGACACCAATTGAGTAAGACATCCGGAATCGGAGTTGTCCACTACAGTATTAGCCGTTGCAACCATCTAGGAACCATGTCAAGACACGTACTGATTAAGTCTTTTGATGGCAATCTTTGCGCTTGTTGACTTCATAGGTCTACGTATTCGGTTGTACCTGAACGTTCCACTAAAGTCACTCGAACAGGCCGCAGTCGTTGGGTGGATAGAAATATCCCGTGGTGAGTTCTGATCTTACGCACAAACCTCTCACAGGTCGAGAATGAGGTAGAAAACCACGGTCGCGCGTAATTTCAGCCAGTCTACAAATAGCTCTCTTCTCCTTACCGAATCTAGGGTTTTACCTACCTAAGAACCCTTTTTCGTTCCTATTACACCCTACGATGTGAGTGCGAGGTGCTTCTTGATGTGATCTACGTTAGCCTTTGAAGTGGACGTAGACTTATCTGTGCGACCATCGAACATCATTTTGGGTCTTTGCTGTGCTCTTTACATGTCACAGGGCTGGTAGCGGAGATTTCGGAGCATCTCCAGCGCTCGCCTAATTAGATGACCCAAATGGTAGGTGGTGGACGTATAATTCAGCACATACTACAGTGATCAATGATCGCATGGTGGCGGCACCAACGTGCGCATCCAAGATACGCCAGCTCATTACCATCGGTGACACCGTAATAGGCCTCACGTTGTCCATTTTTGATGTCGAATGCGAACAGACAAGGCATAACTTCTGTAGTCCCTCACCTGTATTGAAAGTCACCATCTGAGTCCTTCTCCGTCTTTTCATGAAGCGACATCGGTTCAATACTATTATCATTATCCAAACAAGATAGAGACACTCATCAATCGAAAAGTCATCTCGTGGTACTGGACAACTGAGCCACTCGTTACCGCTCTCCGTTTCGGCTGGGGAGGTTTAAGGAAAGGTGATGCGCATACCTCTGTTACACCCTACCGATGATCAACCCAGTCCGCCTCATTTTTCAGGAAATCCATGAGTACGCTTGGATCGAGGTCGGAGAGGGACACCTTGTGAACCGGATGGTGGAATGCGTCATCTGTACGCCGTTAAATGCCATTGAGCATGTATGTCACCTAACGATGAGCCGCTGGCCTATAAGTGTTTCACGGGGTGGTGGTGAAGCTGGTAAACGATATGGAAAAGCACTGTGTGACTCGAGGCGTCGTCACGGTTGATGCGCTGATGGGCGACGATGAAGACACAGACCCCCACCCAGGCGTCATTTGTCTAATCCCTATGCTCGCGTTTCACTGCATGCTCGAGAAATCATAATTGGAGATTAAAGCTTGCTGGGTGCGAATCGCGGGGGTCCATGTGTGAGAGGTCGTTATTTGCTTGCGAGCCAAGAGAAAGGCATGAAAACGATGGCTGTAGCCACTGATCGACTGTGGAGACGCATCTGGCAAGCCGGCGGGGTGGCTCAAAGGTGAATAGGACAGCGCCGGGAGAAGGGCTGGGGACGAAAATGGGATGGCTTTGTTGCAAGCGCCTATGTCCTGTTTCGCGGCGTTCTCGGCCATTGCTTACGTAAATTTGTCCACCTTCCTGGAGACGTGCCAACTGAAATACCTATCAGGCTTCACAAGCTTCACAGCTTCACCTTTCGAAATATCGAATGGCGTCTATTTCCACCAGATGACCTCGTCACTGCCTTGTCCACCTTGGTCAAGTCTAACGGCTTACTGTTGGTTTCCATTCCCCAGCATGAGCTTCTCGCCGATCCATCAGTTATGGCACGTCGACCTCATCAACACATCGCTCTCCCATGCCTCTTTTCTTCGATTTTTATGGTGTAACCGAGTATCAGAGGAGTTTGTGGCGCGAATCGACTTGCCCAGTCTCCACCAATTTTCCTCTCCTCTCCAGCGTGCGCATTCTCGACATTGAGAAGGATTACAGCTCTGAGCTGCCAACCGGGAAGAAGACGTGGACTCGGCTCAGTGGCTGGAGCTTTTCCAGCAATTTTCGCATGTGAGGCTAGTTTCTGTTAACGTGGAGCATCTTGTGCCGCGCATCGTGCAGGCTCTGCCGCTCTGGTAACGGAAGACGTGGCCGAAGGAATATTACGCGAGCTGACCTCGCTTCGCTGGAGGCGGTTTCTAGCGGACAGTGAAAACGCGCGAGAGTCAGAAGCGCAGCGGGAAAAGCACGGACACAATGGCACAACTGTGCACAGATGAAGAAGAGGACGATGACTCTGAAGACTCTGAACATTAGGGAACACTACTGAGGGACTTATATACATGAGGATCCTTTGTACTACTAATGAAGTGTAGTGGACGCGAGACTAATCACAAGGCTACGAGGATGAAAGAGAAGTGGAGCAGGAACCACTAGTGAGGACACGAGTGCGTAGGGCACGTCGCGTTTGATACTAAGGGGACGGATCTCTAAAGTCTACTCAAAGGGAAATGAGAAGGTCGTGTAAGGTACTAATGGACTGACAGAAAAAAGGGAACTGTGCATGAAAGAAAGAGGATGACTGATCAAAGAAAAAGGATGATAAATCAACAGAGGAGAGAACTCAGTCGAAGGGATGTGCAAGCGTGCAGGGATGCGTGAGGCCAATGCGAGGCGTCACCGATCCCCCGAGCTCCAAATCCAGCACTCCCCCTCAAACGCGACGCAGCCCAAGCATGCAAACGTGTCTTGGGGTCATCGCTGGCGTCCTGTGCGGCGGCTATGGTGAGTGTGTCGTGTTCTGCAAGAAAAACAAAGTGTGATCGTCGTTGTCGTCACCATCAACGTCTATGAGGTGGAATGCCTCGTTTTCTGTCCAATCGGGATGGTAGTACTGGCCTGGCCCGCTCCTGGCTCCCCCTGAGGGTCGCGCGCTCCATGATTGCTGAGGGTTTGCTTGCTGCGAGGACTCGGTGGCCAGATGTGTCGGCGTGCATGCTGACAACGGTGCGGGTGCTGGTGTCGTTTTCTTGGTATGATCGGTTCTTCGTCTGGTAATTCTTCTTACCAGTGTCGGTAGCTGTTGCTGGTATCTGTAATAAAGTGTTTAGCAGCGATGCACGGGCGTTAGGAGTTGTCGTAGGTGTGATGATGGGATTGATGGGAGGTAATGCATGAGTGGGGAGGACGACGCTGGTCGGTGGTGTGTGGGGCGTGGCTGCTGCTTGCTGAGTCGTTAACGGCGGTGGAAATCGCACCTCCGCAGTGCGCGCGTCGAGTTTTGAGCCGCGTCCTGATGGGCCCATATGCGTTGCCCCCACTCGGCAGAGTGCACCTCATCTCCAAATGACACTGCAAAAGGGGTTGTTAGCTCCTTGTGAATGGGTTGCAGTCGTCTTAGCATAGTCGTACGAAGAGAGAGGGGATGGGAAAACAGAATCTATTGGGTGCAGCTCGGTGACTGCGTTCGTGTGCGAGCAAATGGGGTCGGCTGAGATTTGGCTGTGGTGTGGCGTGGGAATATCGACTTGCTCCGCTGCGGCAGCTGCCGCCAGTGCGTGCTCGACTTTGTACAGCCCATTCGGGCTTGCTGGGATGTCGCCCACGATCTTCCGGTTTTACTTTTGATCTTGCAACTTGTGCCTTCGAAATTGACAGAGTAACCAGCAGCAGCAATACGACTAACCGAGACAACGGTTAGTCCCATATCAGGTGCGTACAGTGTGTCTTTGAGGGTGATAGTGGTAGATGACGCGCCATTAGGGACATCGATCTTCAGATCGCCAGCGCCGATGGCATAGAAAACACGGCTATTGGCTGCAGTGATGGGCGGGGTGGGATGGAGTGGAGGTTGGTGAAGCGATGGGAGAAGGGTGACATGTGTCGGGATGCGCCAGAGTCGTACAACTCGACTTCAGGCCTTGAGGTAAGTGGTGCACTATCCGTTAGTGCTGATAAGGTGTTACAGGACTTGCCCTCATCGCGGGCATCATCTGCGTCCATGATCGTGGCCCACGACTCGTCTGCAGCATTCGCGCTGTCTCTCTTGGACTTGTCCTTCTCGTCTCCGTCTTGCTTGGGATTCTTCGGCCAGTTCCCCTCGTCTCCTCCACCCTTGGCCCAACATTGCGACTTGTAATGCCCTTTCTTGTGGCAGTTGTAGCATTCAATATTCTTGCGCTTGTTCTTGCGCTCTTCGGCGGTGAAGGCTTCGTCGGCATCTTGACTCTTGCCTTTGCGTAGCTGACGCTTCTCTTGCTCGTTTATGGCCATTCGGGTGATGGCGGTCGACGTGAGGTCCTTGTCGCTGGCCTCATATGAGTTTGCGAGGGAGTCGACGGCAGCATCGTAGCTGGGAGGTAGGGAACCTATGATGACCGAGGTGTACTCGGCATCATTGATCGTTCGTCCGAACGAGGAAAGCCTTTCGCGCAGATCAGCGAGCTTTTCAAGGTGAACGCGTACATCATCGCTTTCCCCACAACGCATGTTCTGAAACTTCTTCCCCAGGTCCACCATCATACTCCTCGACTTCCCCTCATACAGCACCTTCAACTTCGCCCATACGTCCTTCGGCTCGTATGCTGTCTTGATCTGGTTAAATACCAGGTCGGGAATCGTTGCGCTAAGGATTTGATTGACCACGATCTTATCTGCGGTCCAGCGCTGCTCAGGCTTGAGTGTGCCGATATCACCGGCGTTCTTGTAGGTGTCGGTAATTGTGTCATTTGTGAGGTGGTCGCCGAGACCCCTCATCGTGATCGTCCACTTGATGCGATCGCGATACGTGATCCAGTTGGATCCGTCAGCGTCTAACTTTGGCAGGTGCAACGTGAAATCGCCGGTCATGATGGCGAGACTTCGGATATGAAAAACGGTAAGCTTTAAGCGGGTTTAAACGGTGAACGTGCTGATTCAATTATGTGCCGCAGGGCCCATAACCTAGCGGACAGTGAAACGCGCGAGAGTCAGAAGCACAGCGGGAAAAGCACGGACACAATGGCACAACTGTGCACAGATGAAGAAGAGGACGATGACTCTGAAGACTCTGAACATTAGGGAACACTACTGAGGGACTTATATACATGAGGATCCTTTGTACTACTAATGAAGTGTAGTGGACGCGAGACTAATCACAAGGCTACGAGGATGAAAGAGAAGTGGAGCAGGAACCACTAGTGAGGACACGAGTGCGTAGGGCACGTCACGTTTGATACTAAGGGGACGGATCTCTAAAGTCTACTCAAAGGGAAATGAGAAGGTCGTGTAAGGTACTAATGGACTGACAGAAAAAAGGGAACTGTGCATGAAAGAAAGAGGATGACTGATCAAAGAAAAAGGATGATAAATCAACAGAGGAGAGAACTCAGTCGAAGGGATGTGCAAGCGTGCAGGGATGCGTGAGGCGGGCGCGAGGCCAATGCGAGGCGTCGCCGATCCCCCGAGCTCCAAATCCAGCAAATACCTGTCAAATAAATATGAGAGGGTAAAACTCCGACATGTTCATGTTCTGGAGCATACCGAGCCGACAGCTTCTCCGAGTGTCTTTGAGAAGGCATGAAGGACGTTCACAGTTGGGTCCAACCACTTCGTATTGCTGCGTTGAGACTCATTGAGTTCTTGGACTTGTTCTTGAAGCACAGCGAGCATGCTGCTAGCCGAATCGCAGGCTTCGAACCGGCCAGCGAGAGGGTGCGTGATAAGATCGTTCTTCGTGCGCTTCTTGTACGCTTTCAAGGCATTGTCGAAAATTGATTGGAAGTCGGACGATGTGGGAGAAGAGTGATTATGAGACATAAGGGGGGAAGTGAGGAATTGAGAGGAGGGTATTAGGATCGTGGTTGACGGGGAAAGAGAAAAGCGTCACGCATCACAAATGTCCAGGCACAGCATGTGACCAATAAGCGCCATGATAGGCGCGTACTGGCAAGGGACACATCCGGAACACCGGGGCGTAGGTAAGGAAAATGCCGGTGCATAGTTGAGCGTCTTCGTCTCTGACCGGGTTGAGCTCTAGGAGGCAAAACTCGACCGAGATAAAGGCAATCCAGAGCACGCTGGCGATCGAGATTAGGCACGAGAACTTGCTGAGATTGAATGGTCCTCACACGAATCGATCTGCATATATA
>WTXE01000608.1:0-13277 GCA_022496225.1 Russula aff. rugulosa BPL654 | reverse complement strand
GGGTTTTTGAGGGGCCCCTTTTTTCGGTCATGTTTTCGTGAAACAAAACAAATTTTGTACAGTACTTGTTTGTTATGTGGGAAGGGCAGCCAAACAATATTAACGTGACAGCCCAACGGAACAGAAACGGAACAGAAAATAGGTCATGTTGAATGACTTGAATCAGGCTTTGAAAAAGGAACAAAAGTATTAAAAAATCAAGCTATTCTTCCTACTGTATCACTTGTCATGCAAAATTGCCCATTTGACGAGAAGACCCTGGTTCGGAAGTCAGCAAACTCTTCTCATGATGTATAGCGATAGCGAGAGGCGACACTTACATGACCGCTTGTGCTTATTCACATCTGTGGCCGCAGGAGTGTCCGGAGCACACTTGTTAGCCTGCTTGACGTTTCCGAGTCTCTCGTCCCCCTTCTTCTTGTCATCGTCCGCTTCTTCTTGTCATCGTCCGCGTCCTTCTTGTCATCGTCCGCGTCCTTCTTGTCATCGTCCGCGTTCCTTCTTGCCATCGTCCGCGTCTTCTTGACATCGCCCACGTTCTTCTTGACATCGCCCACGTTCTTCTTGACATCGCCCACGTTCTTCTTGACATCGTCCCCCTTCTTCTTGTCATCGTTCCCAGCACCTTGTGAAATTACGACACAATTTCCGAAACCGGCAGTGGTGGTAAAGGACGCAAGACAGAGGTTTTTGCCGGCACCACCAGCGCATTTGATACCGGCAGGGAGCTGGACGGTGAGCAGTTCCGTGGCAGGGGCCGTAGGATTCTAGGGGATACAGGTATGTACGATGGCAAGGAATACAGTGGACGATACGTACAGGATTACCGTTGACGACCATTTTGGCTGGAACAAAGTTCTTTCCGGTTCCGGATGCATCTACTTGCACTGCCTTGATGGATCTTGAACCATCACCACCACTGAACATCTCCACAGTTAGCCGACCACTCACGAGAACATGTGCGTAGATGACTGTGCTCACCCATTGAAGTCTGTGATGTTGGCCGAAAACTCTCCGTTTTTACCTACCGGAACAGGGGTGGAATTACCGAGGGTTTTGGCGATGTTCACATTGCCACAGGGAGAGCTGGTGGAAGGGAACTGAACGTCATCTCGTGTGAACTGTCCTTTGACGCCGAGAGCAGGAGTGACGCCAGCATGGGCGTTCGCGGAGGATATGGAAGCAAGGAGGAATATGGAAGCAATGAATGACTTGCAGAGCATCTTGTCAAAATGATAGGGAACGGAATGAGAACACGTAGGACCAGCGAAGTGAATAAGGAAAGAAGTAGCAGGGTTAGCTAGGAAGATGGACTGCGAGGAACCGGTCCTCTGAAGATGTAAGTGCGGAACTGGGGATGAACGTTGCTGAAAGAGTAGGGCTTTTATACACGCACAAATGTGCGGAACCATCGTTTCAGAACCAAACAGAACAAAGCAATTTACCACAATTTACTGCGAACGCGATTGTAATGCCCAGTTTTCGAATACAGTATGTATATTTTTGCATGTGAAGTTAAGGACGGGTGATTACGGGGGGGACGGTGTCGAGTTAAGGACGGTTACAGCCTTCGTTACAGTAACTCGTGCTCAAGTTATGGGCGCTTTAAGGTGTGATTGAGGGGTGTGTTTGTACTGTGGGTGATCGAGGGCGAAACGTCACATATTACGGACCGGTATATGCTCGCTTAGTGCTCGCTTCGATATCTGATTCCCTCCCAATTTCTGTACTCTAGAATAGTCTACTTGGTCCAATAATAATACTATCTGATGCCTTGACCCGAGGCAATGCTACAAATGTCAGTCCGGATGAAAAGGACGCGCATATATTCACCCTGACCTGGAATGTGGGCGTTTCTGTTACTCACAATCTGCCGGGCCGACAGGTCCGTCCAGGTCCCGTGAAGTCGATCAACAAATTTTTTATATCCGTTAGTGATTGTCACATTTAGCCGTGTGACGAGACAGGTCCATCTTTGTGGACTCAGCACTCTCGATCGACAGGTGTTCTTGAAATGTTGCACATAAGGCAGACCCCATCAGGAACCAGCACGTTTATGTAAGCTTCCAATCCGATTACGTAAGCTTGCCAAAATTCTGATATGGGCCGCTGCGTTCATACAACTAAGTTATCCATGTTTCAGATCTCTTAGCCCCTCCTCATTTTCATGAGAGAACCCCCTTTTCTGACGAACACGTGCAATTGCCCCTGACATCCGAGTTGTGGCCCCCAACACTGAAGCTGTTTACTTTTGGACAAGCCGACGACGACGACGGCAACAAGCAATATGTTGGAGGCGTGCTCAATGTTGCACCCTCCCCTACTGCGGAGACCGTGGCCTTATCGACTTGATTGTTGGCATCGAAGTACCCATCGCGATTTCGCCCAGCCTTGAAGATGATCCGGGCTTCCCTTGAAAATGCAAAGATGTTTGAGATAATTGTGAGATGATGGACAAAGAGGGGGACTCACTCGTTCCCATTGTGCAGTCGTCCCCAATCCGGTGTCAGGTGTTGAGTTACATAATATTTCATCAGGACTGAAACAGCATGTTCAACACACCGTGTTTGCTGCTGACACATAAATCTCGAACATGCATCTCGATGCCCCTGCAGCGTCCGATCGGTCGCACCCCGCTAACGCTTTCAGGTTCTCTTCACCCGATTCGTCCTTTCTTGCAATTGAGAATCTCTCAGCGACTTCCTCCCTCGCTCGTTAACTTTGCGTGTCGTGTGCACTAATATACTGTATGTATACCAAATAAAACGCCTTCCGACTGAAAATATGCCTCGTTCCAGCGTGTCACCCGACTCCGGAAGTCATGCCTGACCGTCCTCTGTGCCAGACACCTGCCTCCGGAACTCTTGCCCGACTGTCCGATATGCGAGACACTACTAACGCTTTCAGTTCTGGCCCATCTGTCCTCTTGCTTGGAATGTCTCACAAACTTTGCCTTCTCGTCTGTCTCCCCAACTACTGCATGCTTTCCAACAGATTCCTTGCCCAACGGACACCTCGTGAGATGGAATATCACGTCCATGGAATTTCCGCGAATGACACGGACGCTCCTCCCAATGCCCGTCCTCTTACGAACAATGACGAACGCGCATTTCTTCATCCAAATCCGCCTACACTTACTATTCGCATTCCTCCTCGACGTCTGTGCACCGTTTGCTCCCGTGTTTATCCCATTCTCGATAAACAAATTCCAAACCAATTGTCCGCTGTCGTTCGTATCAACGACGGGAACGCTGCTCACACTGTCACATGCTTAAAAGGAGAAAGCACTTCCGCAATGCGATAGACCACGACCGCCCCTTTAAGACTTGGCAAACCTGTCGTAACAAGAATAAAAATCGGATTCGGAGACACCGAGACGCCGCTCACGCTCTCGGGCTCAGATGGTGCATATATGGTTCACACAATGTCACAGTCGCCGCGTGTACGTCTGCAGACGACGTTCTGCACACCAACTGCTTACCATGCCGGGAGAGGGTTCATGCAGCGTGTGAACCTCGCGCGCCTCCTCCCGCAATACACCACATCGCCCAACAAGCTGCTATCGACGACAGACAGGCCGTTGCAACCGAACGACCTGTTGACGCTGTACCTCACACCCCTGCTCCCGTAATAGACCTTATGGCTGAACAAGCCGCTATCGACAACAGAGAGGGCGTTGCGACCGAACCAATTGTCCCGTTGTCGTTCGTGTCAACGACGGGAACGCAGAAGAAAGTAAAATGAGATTTCGCATGAAAATGAGGAGAGGCTAAGAGATGTGAAACTTGGTTAACAATCTAAGCCATGCATCCACGTGCCCACCTGATTAGCGAGCCCCGCAGGATTTACCTGCGTCCATGTTATTTCATCAGGACTGAAACAGCATGTGAGTGGTTACGTGGCATGATTATGTAATCAGATATGGCTACGTGGCATGATTATGTAAGCGGCAAAATCGTTTGACAAAAAACATAAATCCTATTTATTTGGGTCCTACAGTAAAATAAACACATTTGGTGAAAAAAAAAAAAATTGGGTTTCTTCTCTATCAATACTTAATTTTTCAAAATTCTGCCACTCAGTAATTTTAGAGGGGCATTATATCTATCAGTACTGAGTGCTAGAAATGACATTTATTGAGATGTGGAGACAGAGAAGCAGAGGCATCAGACGGGCAGAATCTGCTTACATAACCCGTGCTGGTTCCTGATGGGGTCTGCCTTATGCATCCAGCAATATCTTGTTGTTGGGTTCCATACAGCAACGCGGAATTTGGATCTAGGACTTGGGATTTGGATCTTCGGGTTGCTTCGCGGATCTCTGGAAGCGGTGTCCGATGTTACATAGCATAATATGAGTTTATTTTCGACGTTTTCCAGACAGTCACTAGGTGCGTGATGGCATGTCCTGCTGGGGAGTGCTATGAATGAAAACTTTTGTAGCCCACGTTAGCCCCATTCCTGTTCCCCACCCTTCCTCACCATGTCTGACCAAGAGAGCCATCGATAGGACAGCCAACTACAACCGCAGCAACACGGAAAAAAGCTTTCACGTATCGCACTCCCCGAGATATCCCGCGGACATCACGCACCTTGTGAACGCCGAAAATAAACTGTCGAAAATAAACTCATATTATATCGGACACCGCACTAGTCGCTTCCCGAGATCCGAAGTAACCCCACTTCCAAATCACAAGTCCTAGATCCAAATCCCGCGTTGCTGTAAGCGGCCCATATGTTAGCTCGCTGCGCTTGCAATCAATTGTCACAGCACCGTGAATTGACAGGGAGTCCTTGAGGGAATCCGCCCAATTTTATGATGGCGCTATGTACACGATGGCATCCAAGCTAACACTTTCTGAAAAGCCCAGCTCGCATGTTAACGACATCTTGTCTGCTGCGTCTGACTCGATGTCTCGACGAGATGAAGGAATAGCAACGGAGATACTACATCCGCATGCTTGACAAAATCGTCGAGACTGAGGTCGTCCTCGTGCTCGATTTGCGTGACCCAGATGCCGCAGCCGACTGATAAAGAAAGAGGTATGCACTACGCAGGTGCGAAGCAGCGGGCAAGCGTCTCGTTTTTAGCGCTCAACAAAATCAGTGCGTTAGGCCCACTGGCATTCTCCCTCCTCTTCATCTGGAGATAATCGATATTTCGACCGTATTATTGTAACATAGACCTGGTGCTGCTCGAGAACGCCCAGACATGGTTTGAACGAACACCTCAGCCACACAACTCCGATGCTCCCATTCCGCTCTGGCCCTCTAGGCATGCAACCGAGAGCGGCGCAGAAGGTTCTCGTCGACAAAAGTAGTGTAAAAACACTCTAAAACGCTCAAACGGGCTGATTTTTTTTACCATTTCTGATTATGCGTGCATCATCGCGGTGAAGGTTTGTGCCGTTACGGCACGCACGAAGGAGTTGCAAGTCAGTTCAACTCGAGCGCGTCCTGTGCCAGTGGATCGTCGAACTCGCCAGGTGTCATATTTTGAAGACGACGACAGCATCCAAGGCCAGAAGAAGTCATCAGTGCTCCTCCTGCGCAACGTAGTCAAACCTGAAGACGTCGACGATCCAATCTCCGTAAGTGGGTGTGCATCCTCTCCTGCCTCTCTTTACGATCAAAAAAATACCGTTCTACTCTGAGCCCCCCGCGCTGCCGCTCGCCATAGGCTGACGGACCTAGGTGCCTGGGTCAGTAACGACTTTGTCAGCTTCTGTAAACACGCCAGAGGGTCACGGTCTGGAAGATCGGAACAATTTCTTCAAGTTTACGTTTGTTCCCTACTACATATATGGGACGGCAAATAGACGCACGACTCCTGTGACATTGCTTCATTGGCGTCATGGTATAGAGTTTCACATGGCTAGCTTGTCAACGGGTTCTAGGCACTACCTCCTCGGAGTAGGACATTCATTGTGGTGCCGCGCCGGAGTGTCTTGTCAAACTCCACGTTACAAGTGCCTCGGCGGCCCAATCAGCTCCGATATTGCTGACCAATGGCTAATTATGAGCTCACTGTGAACGCGCAACTGTAGGTCTCAACCTCCAAACCAGGGCACAATCCGAGTCATGCCAGTGTAGTATAATACTAGTATTCCGTGACAAGTGACTGCAGTACTGTCAGTATAAAGACACTGGTAGTTGCAAAGGTGTGGAACCCACACAGTGCACGGCCCCTTACAAAGGTCTCTAGGCGTATCACTTATCCGGATTACAGCGTGCACGCAGCAGTATTAATGACCAAGTGGTCGGGCTAAACAGGATTTCCATATTTGGGAAGGAAACTACCATTTCTATACTTTCTCACGCCACTGATGATTTGACAAACTGCTTACGCGCTCGGTGCCTTGCGGCCACTCCGTTGAACTTGACTTTGACTTGGATTGTTTCTCGGGCGCTCTATGACGACACAAGGAATCAGCGTCGTTCGGCCAACAGAATTTGTTTCGTATTAGAGAAGCGTCGGGACTACAGTAGTATATTAAGGCCAGGAAGGCCGGCTCAGAGTTCCTCACAATCAACTCCTTGGCAATCCCGCACTCCTATACCTACTACTCCACCACCTTCACCTCTTACCCATCTCTCTACCTCTATTATCTTACCAAACCGACATGGCCATCATCGATACCTTCAAGGCTAACACAACCAGTGTCGAGGTACCTTCTCGTCATACATTACATCCTTCCCAGAGTATCTAATAACTTCGTCTACAGTTCTCTTGGCCCGCTGATCTGAGCGGTCTTGAACGAATCATGCTGTCAGCCCATGGCGATCTCCAACGTCTTCTCAGGTTGGGCTTTGCTCTCCTCTTCTTTGTCTTCAAATCCTCAGATGATCGCCTGTAGCGCCTTCTTTTCTAACAGCATTAACATCAAGACCATCTACGCTCACACCTCGCCCCGCACGCACACAGCATCGCCCGAGGAACCCATAACCCAGGGCCGCGAAGTCCACCTCATATGCAACGGCAAGACGGCATGCATCGCGACGAGCACCGTCACGATCACGACGCCGGAGGTGGAACGACTGTTCTTGGACGAGAAGTTTCGCGATTGGACAGATGTTCCGCAAAATGCAGACGCCTCCGAAATTCGCACTGCTCGAGTGCGGCAGTAAATTCGAAGCCGGAAAGCGGGTGCTCTGGCGGCGGTACACGCTGTCGACGGATGGCTTTTTGTGCGATATCGTCGAGGTGTTCCCGGACCGGGATATGTTTGTGCAGGGTGAGCAGTGGCTCAGCGAAAGCCCGGAAACCGTCAGCTCTCAGGAGAGCAATCATGGTGCGGAAGAGAGCAAGAGGAGATATTCTACCAGCACCGTCCTCCTCACTGTTTAATGGTCAGTAACGCGAGCCATTGCCGTGCAATGAGCTTCACGTGACCTAATCGCCTAAATCAAACCATTCTTTACACAAAACCCATACCTTTACTACAGTCAAACCCCTCTTAACCATACTCCGAAAACCTTTTTTTCAGGTGTACTCCTCTAGCCATACCTAGCGTCCTCCATGGGTATGGGTTAGAGGGGTTCGACTGTAGTACATCTACATCCTGTAATTCTTTGCATTTGCGTTATTTATTGAATCTACATTCTTCCACCTCCAATTTCGTATTCGCAAGCTTTGTTCATTAACTTAGCAAAGCGGTCTGCGTGCAGACCAACTGCATGTCTTCCTTGTGATCCGTTAAATAAGCGTTGTTTCTCATGAACGGAGGTCTGTCGATGAGGGGCAACGGCAAGTGAAAGCGCGAGAAATATGCGTTAACCTAGATCGGGTGAGCTGAACCGGCAATACGGGAACAGCTTGTCCGCAAAATTCTGCTCCGGGTATACACCTCTTCGGGGCCATGTAGCGCACGCACTTTGCCAAAAGGGAGGCGCGTGATTGGAGAGTATAACGATTCGTGTTAGAGGAAAAATCCGCGGAGGATCCGGAGCGATAGGTTGTGGTCGTTGAGGTATTTGCATGAACGTAAATGGGTTCTCCGTCTGAGCGGTATGGGTTAGTAGGCAAGAAGGTTCTGTTGCGTTGGGGCTCTTCTCCAGAGTCGAACTCAAGCTCCTTCCGATCATTCCAACTCGTAGGGCGGCAATCGCCGGCGCCCTCAACAACTCCCGCGAGCCACTCATCCGTAGATAGTTTCTCCTTTGGCCGGGTTGCACGTGTGACCTCCCCGTGGACATGTCCAGCACTGATGCATCTGGTGCTACGGGCTCTTTGATCTCTGGCGAAAGCGAGAGCGCATCGAGTTTGATTGAGTGACCAAAGCCTTCCAGAAAAGTCGGGGGGATTTGAGACTCGTACGTCCAATACAGGGATGTATTTCGATAACCCTAAGAGGTCGGAACTCCGTGTTTAGCGGGTTTAAATGGAACGGCCGGGGGGGGCTAGATCGGGACAAAGATCAGCTGCCAGTGTATGTGTGTGCAATTGGCTGCAAGTGCCACCACACTTACCTATTTCGATGAAAGAGAAAGCGCCAGTACGTCGGCACTAGTCTTGCTATCCCAAGATTGCCCCATTATTTACCTGGGAAGGAGACCAAAGGCTATGCAGTTATGCTGGAACGTCGGCCGGGAGTGAACCAGTGAACCTTAGGAAGGGATTTGTCGACGGACCGAGCGGCGAGCGACGATCAGAAGAGGCGGTCCAGGTTCAGCTTGTCCTGTTTTGTATGAGCTGCCGAGCCGAACATAGTGAAGAAGTGTTTTGGTTGAGAAACTCGTGGGCGTGACGCGTCTTGGTGAATGAGAGCCACGGAAGTACTCCTTTCCCATCGCTGCAGTAAAGGGGGCGTGTGTAATCAGGTCTTCCTTACGAAAGACCTGATTAGAGTACAGAGATGGGACTTTGCGGTATTAGTGCCGACGAGGAATACATTTATCACCCGCAACCTTTACGTTGAGGGTTCTAGAGGGCGATTTCTATTTGACAATGTTCGCGAGTCACATGATACAAAGGAGCTATCTGATTGGTTGCCCCCTGAGCTTGCCTTATGCGCTTCGATTTCCTGAATACGCTCATCGTCACATGATACCTCGGACACAAACGTGTACGCCTGAAACCGGCGTTGTTGCCCCCTGTATTGCACCCGCTTGAACCCGCGGTGCTAACGTCGTTTCCGCGTTCAATTGAGCACACGCCCCTGAGCGTGTCTTATGCACTTCATTTCGTACGACGCTCTCAGTGTTACTTGACTCCCCAGAGACAAACGTGCTTTCAACGTGTGTGATGGCGTCCTTTCTGCGTTCAATTGAGCAGACGCCCGCACTCTTCCCCCCCTTGCACAAACTCTCCTCCGCTTCACGGAGAAACACGCGGACTACTCTTCTTCCAAAACGGTTGTTTTCCCGCACCCGATGAAAAGAAAGGACACATTGCGCGAACTCGAATAAACCTAAGAAGTTTTCGATTTTTTATGGTTCATTATAGAGCCGGCTTATTGATGACGGCTGCGCATCATTACTTCAAGCCTTGTTGCCCCCTGTATTACACCCGCCTGAATCCGGGTTGTTGCCCCCTGTATTGCACCCGCCTGAACCCGCTTGATAGCATTGTTGCGCGGCAGTATACTGGAAGAGAGAGCAGAAATCGCGAGCGAACGACATGGCAAGAAAAACGATGCTGTAAACAGGTGGAACAGTCGGCCAGCACGGGGAAAGCAAACTGCTATCGCCCGTCTTCCGTGAGAGACAGAGGAACGGTTGCGGGTTGTGCCGCGCAAGCGGGCGTAAGGCCATAGCCACCGAGGGAAACAAGGGAATCGCACACTTACACGTGACCATCCCTTCTCGAGCTCATTCTATTCCGGTAGTGGGAACGACCCTTTTATATCAACCTCAACAATGTATAAAAGACTGAGATAAAGTACATCAATTGATCAAGACCTCAGTTCTCTTGGAAGCACAGGTGAGTACGCAGATAGTTCGATGTCTCGAGACACATATGATGATGGCGTCCGAGGTGACGCTTTCTTTAATGACCTAGCTCGCAGAATCCGCACCTGCTACTGTAGCATCTCATCTGCCTCATCCGACTTGACATCTGCAGCTGCCAACAAGATGAAGGGACAGCAGCGGGGATGCTACCCCGCATGCTGGACAAGGTCGTTGACGAGGCCGATGTCACCCCTCGTGCCCGATGCGTGTGACCAGCTGGGTGCTGTAGCGACTGCTACAGGAAGGGGTACTGTACGCAGGCCGTGCGTCGGCGCGAAGCGGAGGGCGAGCGTCTCTTTTTTTGTTTCAACAAAATCGGTGCGTAAACCCCATTCTTCATCCTCATATTCTTTGGAGATCATCGATATTCGTATATTTGTAACGTAGGCCCTGGTGCCGCCCGACTCGGAGAACGCCCACATGGTTCGGTTCGAACCCATTCCACCGCACAAATCCGACACTTCCATTTCCTCTCTGCCGGTTCGCATCAAGGTACGAACCTGGCATCTGGCACGGCCCCGGCATTGCTCCGTATTCCTCAAGGCGTACAAAGCGAGCGTAGTGCAGAGGGTCACCGTCGGCATTAATATTGTTGGCTCCGCCAACGCCGGCAAAAGCCGTCTGATCAACACGCTCAAACGGGTCAAGGTGCGTCGTCGAAATCCCCCTTTTCACTTGAGAGCACAAGCACACTGGCAGGTGAGTACTGTAACTTCAAAGCTAACGTCGCGAAATTACGTGATTTAGGACGCATGGATCAACCTCCTGTACGTCAACGCCGTGACTAATGCCCCTCGTCTCTCGTAAGAGCGTTAACGGTCTTAGGGTACGAGTCTGAGAGACGAGTCATGAACCAACCGCCAGAGAACCAACCTCACGCCGCCCGGCCCGCCGGCCCCGCCCAGGATATTCAACAACAGCAAATTGCACAACTGCTCGAAAACGTCGTCCTTACTCGCACACCCAGACCAGACAGGCAATTGGCCCAAACTTTTTGACAACTTACATGTTTTGTATGTTGTCATATTGATGACAGAATACAAAACATGTAAGTCGTCAAAATATTTTGGTTCCAAGTTGACTCACCATGTGTCATATGAATACGAGTCTTACTAGACGACGACAGCATCCAAGGGGGCAGAAGGAGTCGTCAGTGCTCCTGCGCAACGTAGTCAAACCCGAAATCGTCAAGGACCCAATCTCCGTAGGTGAGTGTGCATCCTCTCCCTGTTCCTTGAATTCCTTCACGACGACTTAACACCGAAGAACATCCAAAGCCGAACATCTACTCGCCACTTCGTGACCACATAGCATACGTCGATTACGACAAACCAAATCTTGATTTCGACGACCTTCATAGCATAAACCTAACCGATGCAGCGTTTGATGGCGCATCTCACGACGTCCATCCATTGCCGGCCCGCTGACATGCTGCCGATGTTCTTGAATTACCATTCGCATTCACCGACCTCCGCCCTTGGGAGGATGATCTCTCCGCAATCGTGGGAAAAAGACTTTGATGCGTCGTAGTGGTATTATTTATATGCCTCGTTTATTACTTTTGACTCCCTCCTAGACTTTTGACGGCGGTGAACTAAGTCTACTCACCCGGAACGATATCATGTGTTTCCTGGCACGCCCGAGACTGATCCAGCGCGGCGTGCGCGACTGACGCACTATGGACTTATCAAGACGACCTTCTGGCGAAGCTCGTTATGTAATACGAAGTGTACCATGCCCCTTCAGGCGAGGATCCTCAACGGGCTGCGCTGTACATGCGCAAAGGCATGAGGATGAAAGCAGTCTGTATGCGGGCCAACTGCAGGTCTTCCTTGTGAGATCCATTAAATAAGCGTAGTTTCTCACATACGAAGGTTTATTGATGAGGGGCAACGAGAAGAGAAAGCGCGAGAAATATGCGTCGACCTAGATCAGGTGAGCGGAGCTGGCAAATATAATATGAGAACAGCTTGTCCCAGGTATTCAACTCTTCGGTAGCGCAACGCACTTTGCCGAAAGAGCACCAACAGGTGACGAGGTAAATGGATTCTCCGTCTGCAAAGATGGTTGCTTCCCGGCCGAGTGGTTTGAGCTAGGCAAGAAGGCATTTCTTCGGCTCTTCTCACTAGTACTAGCAATGCATGTCGAACTCGAATTCCTTTCTATCATTCCGATTCGTAGGGAAACTATCGGCGAAACTCTCAACGACAACTCTCGCGAATCCACCTATTTGTTGACAGTTTCTCCTTTGGCGCATACATTGACCTCCTCTTTCAACTGAGACGTAGACAAGTCTAGCACTGACGCGGATGCATGACCAAACCCATTCTTGATTTCGACGACCTTCATATCCATAAACCTAACGATGGCGCTGTTGAAATCAAGCTCGCGCGGCTCAGTTCACGCGTTCCAGCGCCCTAGTCCTACATTTTCAATGTCACCCTTTAGTGCCCCCCATAATATCTTCCATTCGTGCTGCCATAGACACATTTTCCAGTATATAGTTCCCACACCCAACCCGCAATATAACCCCGCTCGTTTTCCTGCACGCGCGCACCGTTCTTCCAACAGGCGCGCCCCGAGATTTAGTGCGGCGTGCAGCAACTGATGCGCTATGGACTTATCAAGAAGGCCTCTGCTCAAGAAATTAGTAGAAAAAATTTCCCTAAGAACTGGGTCCGGTGGTCGACGGTTCAACTCCTCGCGTGCGATCTCTCTCGAACAATGTGCTGACTGCAAGGAACGACACAGGTCGCGGTGGTGGGCAAAGACCGAGGCGAGAGGACTTTACCCCTGTGACAACTGACGTCGGCACGTCCTGATATTCCAAAGCCCATGAAAACGTGCTAAGAAGCGGGAGGTAGCCCGGAAGGCTCTAGCTCTGTCTGTCCACGACACACAGCGGCAGCTCCCCAAATTATCCAGGCTTAGTCCCGCAGAGCCGGCCGGATGAGTTTGAGCATATCGTGTTGGAGGCGCGGCAGCCACGCGGTGGTACAGACGGATTCTCCTTGCCGCTCTTACTGTATTCTTTTCTTTGGACGTGTAAAACACCACAGAGCAAAGTACACAACGACCTCAGCCTCTTGGGAGCCAGAGATTTGTCGGATGTAGCGGAAGTTCAACGTTCAACGTTCAACGTTCAACGTCAACGTTCAACGTTCAACGTTCAACGTCAACGTTCAACGTTCAACGCCAACGTTCAACGTTCAACGTTCAACGTTCAACGTTCAACGTTCAACGTTCAACGTTCAACGTTCAACGTCAACGTTCAACGTTCAACTTCAACGTCAACGTTCAACGTTCAACGCCAAACAATGACAAATA
>WTXE01000607.1:0-13315 GCA_022496225.1 Russula aff. rugulosa BPL654 | reverse complement strand
CTTCTTCTTGATCCTCCCAGCGCCAATTTTGGTTTAGCTTTGGGATCCCTTCTGCATCGAAGTCAAAAGTTAGGACTTCTGCGAGTTCCTTGACTTGAAGCGGGCGAACGGCCACCACCAGACATTGCATCAATCGATGTGCAAGTCCTTGGTTCGGCTTTCTGATCTCCCTCAGTATGCGTTCGTAGGTCTCGTCAAGGCCGTCAGGCAATTCCTCCAGAATACGCCGGACACTTGGTGGGAAGCAGTGCCGAAGGACTTCTAATTGGCAGAACACCCAGCGAAACCTATGTCATGATTTGAGATCCACTTAAAAGTAGTAGATGAGAAGCCCTTACATGCCGTCCGCTTTTTCCGATAGTGTTTTGATGACCAGATCCTTGTCTTCCTCCCGCCATCTTCGAATCCTTCGATCTGAGTGGACAAAAGAGCTGACATAATTGGCGATATCCTCCTGTTGTCCACTTTCGTCATGAAGTGACACAGGGTGGGAGGTTAAGGGCCCGAGAAAAGCCTGAATGCCAGACTCAGGCCGACTTGTAACACATATGTGGAGATTCGAGAAGTGAAGGCCAACGAGTTCATCCACAAACTCAAGGACCTCTTCTCGCGGTGATGGAATAGTAGATAGGTTTGGACACTCGTCGAGTGCATCCATTATAATGTACGTGGGTCGCTGCACGTCGTGGACAAGCATTTCTTTGAGGCATTCTACCATGGCACGATCACTAGGTCTCTGTGCTCCTCGATCGTGCGCAGAATAGAGTCGGGAGAGTATGTCACAACAGGGATCGGATCGAGCAGAAAGTTGGAAGAGAGAGAGGGAAGTAGGTTGTGAAGTCTTTGTTTACCGACGTCCCTGAAGTCGAAATAAAAGTAGGCCATCGAGGCCGTCCCTGTATCGCGCAGGGCCATTATGTCTTGTATAATTGAAGAACTGAACGGAGATGTTAGTTCAATTAGGCAGAAAGAGTCAAAGAGGGACGAACCAGATAATACTTTTGCCTGCTCCCGCTACAGAGTCGAGAGATGATCAGGGGTCCGGCCTACGCACAAGGGTTAAGATTGACGCACGCTTTCCATGTATCCACAAGAATGAACCAGTGGACTTCCATCGATTATATTTTGCCTTGAAAAAACCACTGGGCTGTACCATTGTGATGGGTTTTGGAGGCAACGTTATGATTGACGGATGGATCTGACGGCGAAAGCCATCGTAAAAGACTATCTCTGAGCTGATTCCCTGTGTTATTGTCTGAGCGCTCAGAACGACTGGCAGGGGTTGAAGAGATAACGAACGGTTGACCTCGGACCTCACAAGAAATCTCATTTACATCGCTGCCAATACCTTGCACCCTGTTGTCGACATCTTGGACCTTGTTGCTAACGTCTTGAACTTTGTTGCAACATCGTGTACATCCCTTGGACATCTTGTACCCGCCCGTCGACATTTTGAACCTTGTTGCCGACATCTTGCACGTCGTCCTGGACATCTTCTACCTTCCCCTCCACGTCTCTCACTCTATCATCGACGTTGTGTGTGACCTTCAGCAATTCAGCAGATGCCATCCGTGCCTCTTCTTGTGTCAATTTGTCCAACCTCTGCAGGCTGTCATCGATGTCTGTGTTCCCTACCAACTTCCTGAAATACGTTTCTGCACCGCCGTGTCAGTCAAGTCAAGAATGGTAATCTGCACAACATCGACAGCTCACTCAATCGCCCACGTTTCACATCCTTCGTTACGATGGCAAGGATGGTAAATATCTCGACCATAATATCAACAATTATGTCCGTCATAGCCGTAGTCGGTGTAATGCCAGTGTAAACCTCAAGCCGCTGGAAAAATCTTCCGATGCAGCTAAAGAGGTCGACAAGCTTGTCTCGACTAGCGTGGGCATCTTTAACCACCTGCGTCGGGGTATCAACACAGTTCGCGGAAGGGAACGGCGAAAGACACAGACCAGGAGAAGAGCGCCAATCCCCGTAAAAATTATGTTCGCTGGTGGGAATGCCTGAAAGGTAAATATTAGATTGGACGATATCATAGGGGAGTATGCTGATATTTACAAGCCCAACAACCCCGCCAAGGGTCGAGGAAAATGAGTATAGGACATTCACGGTCGGTGTTACCCATTTCGTGAGTCCATCGTCGCCATTCTGGGATTGATTGAACTCGGGGGTTTGCTCTCGAAGCACCGTGAGGATAGCTTCGGGGGAATCACAGGATTGAAGCCGGGGAAGGAGCGGATGCTTGGCGAGGTCTTGCTTAGTCTTACGCTTGTATTTTTCTAAAGCAGCGTTGAAAATGGAGGCAAAGTTGGAATGGGAGGTTGACGCCGAACTTGAAGGGACAGCGGACATGGTGTGACTGTCCGTGGAGAAGAGAGGGAAAGGGATAGTTTGGTGATGGGTGATTGTTACCAAGGACGCATCGATAAATAGCCGCTAGCCTGTGCCTGAGTACCGCACAAGTTCCCAGGCCGTTACTTCCGTAAGAGAGACGAGGCCTCGTCGACACTCGCAAAGCTGGGACTCCGAGTCGGACCTGTCAAACTCCCGACTGCTGTTTGGTAGTTCAACGTTCAACGTTTAATTGTGACTATAAACCAGCTTCGTCCGGGATCACGCAGCCATATACTATGAAGTATTTATCTATATCATCATCGTGATGTCCCAGAGACTCAGACTACTCAGATCAGTATCACAGGCAACAGGAAATTTAATTAATTGGCTTCAATACGATTACTAGTAGACAACCTTTCAGCAAATGCATAGCTCGGATTGGCAGACTGGGTAAGCTGGCGAGACAGAGGGTGAGCCTGAGAATAAGGAAATCGTGATTCCTTTTATTGTAAGTTTTGTATGCAATGCATACAATGTCTTAACTGTAAAAAGATCCGCCTTCTCATTTGAACAGTTCAACAAGCGGGTGCCACGAGTGTGCCACGGCAACGAGCCAGGTCCAAAAGCAGCATCGAGCACCTCGCCCACCCTCTTCGCAAACACGAACTGTATGCGCTTGTACCTCCTTCGCTACATCAGCTCAAAGTCTTTCCGATTCGCCCACTGGAACGGTAGGATCACCCTATTGGCACCTGCACGGTGCGCGCCCAACACCTTTCTTTGATCCCGCCGACGGGCGATACCCGTCCGCGCAGTGTGATCTGCAGAAGGACAACACTCATGTCAGGACGGGAGCAAACGGAAGGTGTAACTTTTTTCTGCGCGCCTCGCCGGTCACGGTCGTAGAAGGGACACGACCATCGTTTTATCCCCAAAACCACTCAAAAAAGGGAACTACGTACCATAGCGACACCAGCACTTAGCCCACCCTTCTTCCGCGCGCCTGCGGGAAGGTGTACTCGTACGTCAATCATGGCATTCGGTACGCGCAGAGGATCCTGCGCCCGCTTAGTGGTGATGCCAAGATCGTACACGTGCATCTTGGCCCAACTGAGCGCGGCTGCGCGAGTTCCGCGCTCTCCTTGATAACCTAGACAGACATCAACAAAGCCTCCTTAAAAAGGGTCGCTAGTTCCATGAGGCCAGAGAATGCACATCGCCAAACGAACCGGTAACGTTGAGATTCCCATTGCCGGTGTTGCGATACTCAAAACAGGCGGCGTGAGGTCACATAACGGTAACATCAGTGGCTGTCGCTGTCGCAGAAATGAAGTCTCACAGTATGTCCACGTTATTAGAAGTGTCCCATCATACGGTTGTCACTCGGTGTAAGATTCGGTGCGTCGTTGATGCACTGATGCAGACACCGCCATTCGATGACCGTGGCGCTGCGGCGCAATCCACTACCTTAAAAGAGGGAGTTATCAGCCGATCTGTGCTCGAAGAGGATGCTGGAGGGGCAGGTGAAAGACGTTGTTGTATGATTACTATTTCAAGTTAGCGCGGAAACCAGGATGAAAATAAAATTCTCAGGGCGGTTCACAAACACATAGGCGTCATCTGCCCCTGAATCTTCAGGTGACGTACTCTTTTACGAGCTCAAATGGCTCATTGCGTGATTCCTTTTTCTCTGAAAGGTCCTGGAGGCCTCAAGGTCTAGTTCGTCGTCATATCCTACTTGCATGGAAGTCTGACTATTACATACTACTGTTCTTGACAGTTGATCCTTTGAGTCACGAGTCTCGCGTGCGCGGTGTTTATGCCGGCGCATAGCAGTATTACTGTGCAGGGACTTCGGGATGGCTTAACTTACTACTCCTAGTAAATGGTAATGGGAAGTAGTCCAGTGACCGTCTTGGGGATGATTTGGGGAATTTCCAAGGCAACAGTTCAGAGATAGCCTGAGAGAGATGGCAACTCGATCTTCCTAATAGGATGCGAGGTTCAGAAGATCAAGCAGCCTTGCCTGATGAACCCAACTTGAAGCATGATCCAGATGTGGGCTGATTGATCACATTAAGCTTAGTGGGGTTCATCCGGCGATTCCCCTTCCATGACCGTACTGGCATGACAAAAGTGGGCGAGAAAGACGAGGAAGATAGCCCTACTCTTTTCAGCTTTATTATTGCGCTGCAAAACTATCATTCACTCACACTCACGAGTGAAAATGTGGCTCGTGAGTAGTGCTTACGTATACAACAGTCACGCTCGTGGTCGGACCTCATCGGCCTCATTGGCCTCATCTCCTCGGCCCATCACATATTCCACTGCACAAATCATGGCTGTTGTTTGAATACGACAGCGCCCTATTTGACCCTCATCTTTTTCTTTATCCCACTCTGAGCGCTTGATACCCGATATGTCAAGCCAAGAGGAAACGACGCTTTCAAGTTTTCCCGTGGAGTGACGTCTCTTTTGGAATGGCTTCCTAGTAGACTTGGTCGGAGCCCTTCTGGAATTTCTGGAACTCATGTCGGGGTTGAATTTTGTAGTCTCCTGGACCCGTTTACAACTTTTCATCCTCTTCCCCGACCCGTGACGAGCTCAGATGTCAAAGGTACGACCTTATCAAACGATGACGTAGTGCGGCTCGACCTGAAAGGACTCCATTCGAGTACGGCGCCTCTATTGGGAGAATTTATTTTCAAAATCGTCTCAGCTCGAACATCATGACTCAATGTGACCTTCGAAAGCAGGAGTCTGGATAGTGTCTGGATGCCCATAGGGCCAATTTGAAAGCGTTCCCGGGAATTGTCACGGTGCGTTCCCATCGGAAGCTCTTCGGATCCTGCAACTTATCTGTTCATTTGCAGAACGCACATGCATATCGTCTAGCGGCCCTTTGTATGAAATGAACTGTAGGCCTGGTTCGGGAGGCTTGTCTTCACAGTTCAGGATACGTTCTCAAGATTTCTTTCCACGATGAGATCTTTTCACCCGCCCATGTCCCTTTCGCTGTATATTTCCTGCTATATACATTAGGTCTCACCTAATTCTGGTGCTCTTGGTGGGCATTAGAAACCAAACCCTGGAATTCTTGCTTCCGTTTGATATGGAGCAATTTGGTCCACGGCTTCGGGACTGGCTGTGCGATGTCAGAATTCTACCGAGCACTACTGTATGTACACGCCGCTTGCTTTTCAAATTTTAGTCCCTGACATTCTGACGTTCAAGTGACAGGTATTCCCCGCGTCTATCGACCGAAGTTCTGGTGGTGACCTACGGATCGTGTGACCTCCGGCGCTTCATCGGGTTTTGACACCACTTGTATCGTATGTGTGCATGGGAGCAGAATATGCTGACTCTAATGCCGCCAGCTCCGTACATTGTCAGGTACGTGTTGCCGCAGAACTCCATTGCATACAAAGCAAAGGCCATGATAGACAAAGCTGCCTCTGGCAAAGAGCCTGCCGTGGCCTGTTCTTAAAGAGTAAGGCCCGAAAGTTTGCAATACGTTTCATAGTTAACAGCTCACGGTATTGGTATTTCGCATGGCGTTCCAGAACATTGCTTTGTCTTCAACAGCGCTTCCGACCTCTCGATTTGGCAATTGTTTTACGCAATGCTTTCTTCGAAAGACCAAATGAAAGACACCTTACGAAACCTGAAAGAGCCGTTCGCCAGCCAGGTGCAACCGGCCGTCTATATGTCCCGTCTAGAATGCTATTCTACACCTTCAGAGTGGGACTACCTGGAGTGCGATGGCAAGCTAGCTTGCGCCGGGGAAGGTGATTCGATCAGAATCAGAATTAGGTGGTGATTGACGCCAACTGTCTATTCTTCTCCATTCTAGTTCAAATTGCACATGAAAGCTTCTGAGACGCGCCTTCTGAAGCACTCTCGATATCCCAGAAATGACCGGAGCGCTTGGAAGACAACTCGGGATCAAGCAGTACAGTATGCGCATCGAGCTAGATGTGTTTGCTTGTGATTGGCGACTGACCCAATAGATCTGTCCCGTTTATCTTTCAATATTGCCTCCGTGCCTGCCGCCTGGTAGATTTGGACGCCGCGACAGCTGCTGGGAAAAGACGGCGTGCACGAGGCGCCTACAAGTCCCGTGATATTACGGAGGACGCGTTCCTGACACTTTGCCAGAGGCATTCTACGTTTCTCTTTTTCTCTATGCAGGGCAGGCTGCTGTAACTTCGAAACGTTCACAACGCACGGTGGCCATTTAATAGAGTAGGCATAAACCTGGGGACGATCAACCTCTGGACCAAGAACGATAAGGTGATCGTTTCGTTCCCCCCAGCCCTGTCTTGTCCATCGTGCTGTTTCCACGTGCCGTGGTTCGATCCCGGTGTGTGGCACATTGCGCTCGGCAGCATACCCGTCTGCATGCTCGGATGATGTATCTACACCCCCACTTCCTCCACCTTCCCCACTTCCCCGCATTCCGCAGGCATGTTCACCGATTCCTATGTGATCACGGGGACTCGGATTCAACATTCCTAACCTCCTTTCCTCCACCAAAGCTCACTTTGTCGACAAGCGAACCAAGTTGCTCACCTCTCGTTTACCACTTCACTTGTCACCACGAGGCGTCCGTCTGGTTTTGTATATCTCGAGCCTCGGTAAAGATTCAAGAGCGTCAGGAGCGCCACCCGGGAATGTGCTGTCTTGATCCGGTGCTATGGCTCACGACGCGTTCTACTGGTCGTGCGTGGCGCTCTGTTTCGCGTCGCTTCTTTTTCCGCTTCGTGTCGCCGTGTCTTGTTCTTCTATTCCATTCATTCCGGACCATCTCACTTCGTTTCGGTGAATCCCGTCTCCTCCGTGGCTCGTCCACCTCTCTTTCCCCTCCTATATACCCAAGTTCGCCCCTTCCTGTTTCTCTCCAAGGCAGAATGACAGTAGATCGGACCTTTTGCTGTCAAGTCGCCTACCTGTTCAAGCAGACTTCCGGGATGCAGAACCATGATATGTCCGCACCCATTCAGCCTGTCCACCATCCTCCGTTCACTCGCCCGACAGTCGGACGGAAGAAAACGAGTTGTATACGGGTAAATGCGGGTCAGGAGGAAAGACCGAAGAGGACCCTTCGCGGTTCGAGACTTCATTTGTTGTTCATATGTTTTTCTGCATTTGCCACGAAAGCGTTCATTCGGGGAATGAAACTACAAGAGAAAGGTCGCGCAATCTGTGAAGAAGGTCCAGAAGAGGTCCTATCCACCTCGTATACAGGTCTACTTCTAGCAGTTTATCTACGATACTCCCCTGAGTACAAGTACTACCGACAAGAATCGACGAAAAATCGTCGACAATTCCCCGTCGGCTCCGTTTGTAAGCACCGGCCGAAACTCAGACGGGAACAATGCGGCTGGCAACTGGCAACCATCTCCGCTGCGGTCTCAACAGTGCGACCCATGCCCGTAGAACAGTTTTTGAGTTGGCGCCTAAGTTTACCGTTGGCACATTTCATATCACGAGTATGCGGCCACAGATGGAGCAAAAGCATGAGGCCCACCGTGGCCAATGCCCTTCCACCGGCTTTGTGCGGTATGAGCATGTATGGACAGCGATGCACGTTGTTCCACCAGTATTGTTCATTTCGAGATCCGCCGTTGGACGACGGACGACGGGCGCAGTTGAACGGAAATTGTAGCAGCTTCCCAATTGATTGCTTGGGTTTCCCGAAAAGGCTCGCCGAGTTGCCCCGACGACAGCTCACCGAGCAAGGGGGGTTCTTTTTGGGTTAGATAAAATTTGTTCGGATCAATGTGTACGTGGCGAAAGGTAAGTTATATGCATCATACTCTACTTTGTAAAAACTTTGAAAAGAAGAAGTGGTTCTATCTGTTCATTAGTGGTGTGTTACCCGAGTGCTGTCAATCATCAGCGCTTCAGCGCCCAGACGGGACTGGACGCCGAACACTGGGGAATGAACGCTATAGCAGTTAATGGGAGACGTGGACAAAGCAGAGCACTCGAGTACATGGATCATGATCGCGATCATGATGCGCGTGGCCGAGCAGGGCATGTGTTTGTGGGGTCGTGTGGAGGACCTCCTATACGGTTCAGTACAGTACAGGCAGAGTAGTAACAAAGTTTTCATTTTCATATTGCAGCAGTACGCAGTTATAAACTGACATCACACGGGGTCGCCAAATGAAGCTTGAAATTGCGGGTCGGGTCGATGATAGGCTGCCACGCAGCAACCTCAAAGAAGGGAGGGGAACCTCCGCTTTGTTGCCGTAATTCGCGGCGAAGAGCGGCGAACAAAGGCGGCTGATTTCCTTTCAAGCTCCGGTGGTGTGTTGTGGGGCGTGCCAGCCACTAGGGTGCCTTTCATTTCATTCATTCCCTCCCAAAAAGCTTTACCCGACCTTTATCCGACCCTGAACAACGAACAACAGAACGCACGTTTGCTCATTTTTTCGTTTTTGTCATAACTGTGTGAGTTGAGTTGAGTTGAATGAACCTAAACCTACTTGGAAAAAACATACAAAGTTACAAAAGGTCAAATTGGGGAGCTTTTTTTTACAGGAAGGTTGTTTTGCCTTTCGTGAGCCTGAACTCAACTCGGTCGGTCGTACTTTACACGCCCATGATCGCTAACCCCCTCCCTACCTACCTACGGTGACGCCATTCCATTGTTCCTGCCTTGCCGATAAGCGTTGAGCGGCATGGCTTGTGTATGGATGGAGGGATGTATGGATGTCCGGCGAACGCACCAACAGTGTCGCATATCCATCAGCCAGCGCTATTCAGTTCAGCCCCTTACACCATGCGTACAATGCATGCGTAGTGCGTGCATTGCGCCATGTCCGTGTCTTCGTATCACGCCTCAAGCCTCAAGCCTCAGGGGGGGTCACCCGCCGAATCTTCTTCCCCTTCCTTCGTTTCCCTTCGCTTCGCTTCGATTCTCGCCTTCGCAATCAACCCACCCAAACAAATCACACCGTGACTTGACTTCTGGAGTGGGACCTTGCGAGTACAGTGCGGCAGCGGCGGCCTCCTGGTGCCTATCACCCGCCGCCGCTGCGGACAGTGCCGCGCCACACGCCACAGACAGACCACAAGGACAGATGAGAACACAACAACACGCACCAAGGCACCCACGCACCACACGCAAATATACTTGATACAGTACTGTACGTATGGCCGTTTTAGGAAATTTGTAGCCAAGTTCCGTAGTTTATGGTAGGTTTGGCTTTGGACGTTGGGCAAAGTAGTAAGTTAGGTAAAAGGCAGGGCAGGCTGTCAGCAGCAGGGTTCCCATTCAGGCGTGAATGCGTGCCATCACAGCCCACAGTCATATCCGCAAGCCCCTCTCCCTGTCCCGCAGGCAGCTCTCTGATGCATGATTGGTGCGTCCGTGCGTACTGTGTCGCGATCGCAGCAATAACAGCCCCACGATCACGATCACGTGCACGTGCGCTTTTTTTTTTTTCGGTCGGACGTTGGACGTTTGTGAGTTTGCACCACGCACAGAGAAACTCAGCCCCATTGGATCCTTCCTCCGAGTCCGAGTCCCGAGTTTGAAACCCAAGACCAGTCAGAACCAAGACACAACAAGCAGCAAAAGCCCCCGAACCCCACGGACGTAAGAAAAACTGTCGATTGCTTGGCTTGTTTCGCTGTCACTATACCACGAACCCCCTTCCGCCCCAAAACTTTACCCCCCGACGCCGCGCGCTGACACGTAGTACTGTACACGCATGGCAAGGGCAATATAGTAATAATTGGCTTCATATAGCTTCATATACAGTTCTACACCCATGCCGGTTCACATTCAAACCCTCGCGTCTGAAATGTAAGTGTGTAACTTCCCCATCACCATCAATAGAAAAAAGCATATCATTATGAAGAAAAAAAAGCTTTGGTGCAATGATGTATTATTGATCCGCAACCGCGGATTTTCCGCAAGAATCCCGAACCGGTTATCTGCTACCACTAGAGGCAACTCTCTCCCCATCTCAGTCAGTCCTCTCCAATTCCAATCAAAATGGAATGGGGACGGGGTAACTGAGGGACCTTTTGGAATATTCGAACGAAGCACACCAGCCACCCGCACCCGCTACTAGTACCTAACTTACCAGTGCAGTATTACTGTGCCCCTCAAATAAAACAAAAAAAGGGCGGCTAATAATAATAATAATAACAAACCCATTTAAATTTTCATCGTCAACCAACCACATCGTCATCGTTCATCTGGGTTTTTTTTTCTCACCTCCTAGATAGTACTTTACTCCTTACAGTTTACTGCATAATGAGTTTTGGTCTAAAATGAATGAACAGCAATCAATGTTGTTCGGCTAGGTCCGTGTCCAGCCAGCTCGTGAGCACGTGAGATACAGTGCACACACAGCAGCAACGGCCCATCGGGCCGTTCTCCCTAGTGATCGGGCGCTTAACTCAGCCACCATCGATGGGATACTTTCCCTTTTTTTGCTCTCAGTTTATCGATGGCCCTGCTTCGCCCATTTTGGAGGTGGGAAAAGGCGCCGAGCGCCAGGGGCGGTGGGCCACGACTTTTGCGTACACCAGTTCACGGTAAGGTTTCTCGAGACACTGAATTCAGGTTGTTAGGATTCAGCAAGATTGCAAAACAGTGGCACAACCCTTGGCCCTTGCCTCTCTTATTTTCGATATCCTGTCACGCCGCCAACATTGGAAAAAGAGCACTCTTAATACAGTATAGTTTTTTTTTTTTGGGTACAGCCCCAAGTTTAAATACTGCTTTACGGATATCCCCTGGCATGTGATTTATATTGGTGTCTATATAGACCACAATTAGGATGTTAAATTGCGCATGAATGTCGAACCGAGTGCTAAGCGGGGACATGGCTTCGCTTGAGGCTTGAGCTCGAGGCACGACAGCCGAAACTACATTTGGAGCGCGAGAGAAAGGTGACACTAGATCTAACTAGACAGGGATCAATTAGATCTGGAGATGCGTGCGAAACAGACAGGGTCAGGGAGGTTAGGGAGCCAGTGCGAGGGCGACACAAGTACATTTCTAGAGAGGAGGCACATGCATGCCAGAGCGCTCGTACGTGCGTTGGTAGTTTACTATGTGAGGACGGCGTATGGTGGATCGCCGCTGGGGATTGGAAGATTGGAGTTTCGGCCCCGATTTCATCATTTCATAGCGCCTGGGTATACACGAGGATATAATACGCTTTCGCGCGACGCACATCTACTATGATTGCTAGGAGTGGATGATGGATAAGTGCGTTTCCCACATATGACTTTCATCACGCGCACACGCATATATGGTTCCTCTTGGCTAAAGAGGAGGGAAGTGAAGCATGTGAGGGGGGCTATGATAGCTACTGTAAAAGATTTTCGCGGACACCGGACCGGGTGGGCCAAATTGGGGAAGGTACTGAATTGCTGGCAAATTAGCCGGCTACGGGACAGAAATCGGGGATCGCGAAACCAGCCAGACGGTAGACACGGCAGCGACAGGACAGAGAACACTGCGTAGTAGCCCGACGTGCCGTCAAAGTGTCAGGGAAGGCGAGGTGAGGTGTCACTATCTAAATGAGGGAGTGATGGGCTTTTGGAGATCCCGATCTCACCTCAAGGCCGAGGTTGGCCGCGTGACGGTGAGGGAGAGGAATAGATAGGATTGGGTGTCGAGTGGTGTGTCAGTTTTCAGACGCGAAAAAGGGCTTGCAAGGAACGGGAGGGATGATAAATAGGGTCCAGGGTTATGGGGAAGCACAGGGGAACGAACGGGAGATGGGCGTGTGAGATCAGAATCGTGGCATGTATTCTGGATTGGAAGTGAGCGGCTAAGCGAGATGGAGTAGTACTTACATATCGGCATGGAGAGGGTGCCATGATGCGCGCGCCGGGGCGGAGAGAAGAGAAGATGAGAAGCGGAAGGGGTAATAAAGGTTGAGCCGTAGGGAGGGCGGTCGGTATGAGGGAGGGAGAGAGGGAGCAAGAGGGAATGAATTGAACCTAGTACGAGAGCTTCTGGATGGGGGAAAGGGAGAGGGTAGGGAGTGAATTTGATATGTTAGGTTGGAGAAAGCATCATGAGTCAAAGGTGGCGGGAGGTCGCCCGCGGAGAGAAGCGTAGAGTAGAAAAGTGAATTTGGAATAAGGAAAAATGAGAAATATTATAGATTTTGTACGGGATGAAAGAGGTCAAGCGTGTGAGGGTGGGAGAAGCAGGAGACAGATGACCTGCCTCGAGGAGTGAGCTTTACCGGCCCATTTCTGATGTGCTCTTCCATCGGCCGGAGTCAACTCGGCTACATCGGCGGTCTGTCCGTTATTTCGGAGTTTGGATTATAATAAAATATGTTAATATCTTGACCGTCACTTTCTACACGGCAAGCTGCTAATTACTCGTACTGTTATACTCCTCTCCTCTCCTCTCTCTCCGCCTTTCCTCTCCCTCTCCCTCGTCCCCCTTCAATCACCCCCGCCTCCTTAAATGCCTTCAATCTTGAATCTCAAGTTTAAAGTCGGTCCCCCTTCCCTTCCCCTTCATGCTCGACATTGAATCCTTCCTCTCCGTAATGCCTCATTCTTTCCAGGGCAACAAATCCTTCATCGCTTTCTCCAACCTTGGTGATGCAGATGCGCTCACAAAGACTTGGAAGGTATGTCTCGTCACCTCTCGTCACCCGTCCCTCCTTTAATCCCCGTCATTCAGGTTTGCACCAAAGTCGCCAGTTTTCTCGAGCAGGGGCAGCGTCTCGAGAACCTCAGCTGGCGTCTATGGCACCTCCAAACCTCATGGTCGATGTCGACAGTGCCAAGTCAAAGCGAGAGTTCAAGAAACTGAGCAAGTCTATGAGTGACAAGCTCGACAAGGAGAAAGGCCGGTCCGTTTATTCCGCCCCTCATCGCCTTTACCCTCCGCCCTAACGCCTGTCGCCCCTCCCTCCCCCTGCCACACTCTCGTCCCTCCGCATGTTTCCACATGTTCCAGGAGCATCGAAG
>WTXE01000606.1:0-13319 GCA_022496225.1 Russula aff. rugulosa BPL654 | reverse complement strand
CCTTAGAGGAGTGCTGGAACGAGCGTGTGATTCAAGTTCATTCTATTCATGAGATGAGGTAGGTTTAGACGGGAATGAGGAGACGACATACGCTCTCAAACATATAATCCTCATCTCCATCCAAGAATATGACCACATCAGCAAAAGATCCATTTGCTTTTTTCCTCTTAATTTAGCTTGAAATGGTGAAATGTGGGAATATTGCAAATTCTATGTATTCATGACGTAGCCCTTTTTAATGCGATTCAAATGAGCCCTTAAGCATGCAAATTGGACAAGAATTGACTGAGTTATGCTTAAAACAAAAAACAAAAAAATATGGGCTTATTTAGCTTGAGAGCTCTTGGAACGCTAAAAAGCCATTTTAAGGACTTTTAAGCCATTTTCAAGCAGATGGATCTTTTCCTGATGCACCGCACCAGGGAAAGAAAAACAGGCGAGGGTTCCCCGTCATTCACCACGCAAGCCGTCTCCCGGGCTAGAGTTGTAAGTCGGCCGTTGGGGAATTGGTACGACAGGAAACGGTCCTCTGATGTGGCATGTTGTCGCCATCATGAGCTATGATCGATGTGTATTGTATGGGGTTGGGGAAAATTGTCTGGCGGATCGCCGTGAGACCAAGGACGGGACTGGGACGGTTCGCAGAGGCAACACCCTCTGGATAGTTTCCCATATTGGCGTTTGAGCCTTGGTTTGAGCTTGAAGGCGATGGTAGAATTTGTAACAATCACAAGAGAGTGTCAGCGATACTAGGAAAGCAACATCAGACGGGCAGGACAGGCAGGCGAAGGATTTGGGGCAAGTAAAAAGAGATAATTTCAAGTTGAGGTTCGTGGCGGGCCAGGCACGACCATGACACGGCATTCTCACACGACGGCACGTCGCGTTTTCTTGCCCGCGCACCCCAATGTACGACCGCTGTAATTTCCGTTCCATCATGCATTATCGAATAGTCCTTTCCATCTCGTGAATGAGCACGCAACTCACAACAGTACGCAACATGGTCTTGCACCTGTCCCTTCAAAGGGTTTCTGACTTTTGCGCAGCAAGCCAGTGAGGTGACTCCATCCCGCCCACACTGATCACCCCCTTCCCAGTTCCCACAAGCCCATCCCCAGTTGCTATAAAATGTTTTGTGCTTTGTCCACACTTTTTTTTACATCTCGGCATTTATTAGCCCGGCTCGAGCGACACCCAAAGACTTGACGTGCTTACTATAACGAAAAACGTTTGTTAGGCCGCTTAGGCGGTCCAGGGACGGAAAGCTGTTTCCCAACTTTCTTCCTGGTTGAAGACGCGGTTTGATGCAGAAGGCAGCGCTCAAATGTGTCTTTCTTTCTGTTCACCTTGACGAGGGTCCCTCAGGCTTCATAGGATCGGTGATAAATCGTCATTTGTTACAACTGAACTTCATACGCTTGCAGTCTGCGGAGAACACTAAGGTGCATCCTACTGTACATGTAGCCATAAAATATATCATGAGATGTTAAGGCTGCACAGAATGTTGACTACCGAATGGAAATGTTACGATGCCAGTGATTATGCCTGCTCCGAATTGAGCACCCCCAAGACCCTTTCTCTGAACCCTCTAGGGTCGTAGAAGTCATACCCAAACAATTCCCTTACTCTGTCGATATGTGGGCCTGTCTGTCCTTCGAAAATGTTGCCTAGTAATAACAAGAACTCGTCGACAATATAAGCAGGGTAGTGGTGAGCAAACTCAGAGCGACGTGAGAATGCGATATAGAGAAGACAATTTTGGGTTCCAAGGGCGTCTTTGTGCTTTCTCCAGTCAGAGGTAATGGCCCGAAACGTGCCTGTGTATAGTGCAGAGTGGGATTTCTTTGATGAAGGTGTGGATAATAGCTGCGAGAGGGCAAGGAAGAAAAGCTCGACTGTAAAGCCAAACCCGCCTCCATCATGCCATGACTGTTGCCGCATCTCATCTCCCTGCCAAGCGGACAAAAAGCGGAATTCTTGCAAATTCTTCAGCAGCTCTTTGAATGCATCGGCATCCCCTTGACCTCCAAGAATATTACGGAGTGTCAGGGCAGGCGAGCACATGCTCTTGAGTGTCTTCCCGGGGCATATAAATTGCAGTTTACGAGGATCGTGGGACAGTTCGACAAGGCGGCTGAAGGGGATAGGTAAACGAGGGTCGAAGACGTTGTCGAGAACTCCAGGAAATTGGGAAATGATTTGATAAGATTCGCGGTAAATGGCATGTTGCATTTGAAATACGTAATAATCTACCCGTCCAAGGCGGTCAGCTTCGATATTGATTTGCTCTAGCTCTGAGATCTGAGATTCGCATCCACGGAGGTTTTCTATTACTTCTTCGGTCAGGTCTTCTGTTTCGGACAGCGTGTCAAATAATTCGAATAGACAATGCCTTGCTTTCTTGAGGGTCTCGTTGATCTTCTGAATGGTTACCAGGGCGTCGTCGTTGCCAGTCTCATCTGCACTTGCAAACGATTCCATTATCCGACTTGCCCAATACTGCACTCTGTGGCTGTCTTCCAGAATCGGTCGAATGGCCACGAGTGAAAGGCAAGTCCAGCGCATCACAAACAACTCTTCCGTTCCCGCCAACGACAATTCCCGTATCTTTTCAGAACTACCCATATCTCCAAGTAGCTCCGAGATACCTCCAAACCAGGAAAGTTTTGCGTTGGCACAGCATGCAAGTGATGCAGCCGCCTCGATACAAGCACGCCTATTCTTCCGCCACAAACCATCGTTGTTTGCAAAAAGTCCACGATTCTTGCATACCTCTACAGAGCGGGCGATACGTGTGCTGAGCTCGTATACAACATTCTCCCCTTGGATATGTGTAGTGGTAGAGTGCGGATGGTCATTTGGTGGATGCGGTACAGGGGTGTGTGTCGTTGCAGGGGTAGGGAGATGATGGGGAGCACGTTTCCTAAACAGGTGACTGATTGGCCTAAGGCTGCGGATGCTCCAAGACGATGAAGGTCGGTGACTCAGAGCCGTTGGATCCATGTGTGGTCTCGCCACAAGTTCATCCTGTGTTTGGTCCTCACTCTTGTGGTGTTCGCCCACCCTCTTCCAGACTTCCGTGCCCCAGTCGGTATTGAATGAGCCCGGTATAGCCGACAAGAACTTTTCCATTTCCGCTTCTTCCGTCATATTATCAATCAACCATCGAATTGCCGTTACATCTCGGCCCTTGCGTGCAGCCGTCTCTTCCATCGCAAGTTGCATCTGTCCCTGTGCCATGTTCGCGCTCACAGGTTTTATTCCTCCATCTGGTCCGTGATCCCTGAATCTCCGGCCACGCAACGTCTGGATCAAATACCAGAGAAGGCCGGAAAACAAATTCCGGTAGGGTGACTGCGGATGTATGATGGGCGCAAAGATAGTGAAGATGTACAGCAGGCCGCTGATGCCGATGGGAATAATGGTAGTTAGAGCCACTTTTTTGTTGGTATTTAGTAGCGAGTCGATAAGCCCTGCAAAGAATAGGAATAGGGAAAGGTGGAGAAATCCAGAGACAGCCACGGCCACCCTCGGCATGTACCATCTTTTGCATCCCTCATACAAGTACTGCCGAAGTCGAGAACTCTTCAAAGGATCGGTGTACCGTTGGAAGACATGCATATAATTGCGAACCCATTGCTGAATGAGGATCGCCAGGAGTGCCGCCAGAAGGCTGAAGGCGAGGGCCATGAACCAGAAAACATTGACACGGATGTCAGATGTCAACGGACTGAATGAAGGGAAAGGAGGTGGTGGAGTGGATGGAATGACAACCTGTGGGGCAATTGAGGATAGTTGTACGGAAATCTGAGAGAGGATGGTAGAGTGTTGTCGAAGGTAATAGACGGTTTCATCAGCGGGGCTCGGTTTCAGGCTTTGTTTGCTATCGACTACGAATGCCGTGAGAACAGCGGAAAATAAACCAGCCTGTGGAGCCACGTATCAGCATAACCAAGTCGTTAATGGGGACATGGTCAGAATATGAACGGACAAATATAAGGGCACTATCCATGCCATCCTTGAGGGTGCTGATTGTGGCGTCATCATGGCTCTTGGCCTCATCTCTGTAAAGTTTCCAGAATTCGTTGGCACTACCGTCAAAATCTCCGATCATGCGTGGTTCTTCAGATTCAGAGCCAGAGCCAGAAGTTGTATTATTAGCTACGGCTGTAGTTATAAATCGTCCGGTCATTGATATCTCTACAATCATAAGGAAATACGCACGAATCTGTGCCTCTGCCTGACCCGAACCTTGTCCTGCTTGTGTTGACTGATCACCGACATTGTGTTGTGGGTGGTTGGTGTTGCTTCCGCCGCGCATCGAAGTAACAGGACGAAATACTCCGCTCGGGATACAACCGCAAGCGGAAGAAGAGGTCTCATCCAGTGCCCCAGCTTGTGAGACAACTGGCTGTGCCTCGCGGACTGGCGGTGCAGAATCGCTTCCTCCCACCCCTTCTTCATGATTCATTAACACTTCTAGCCGAGACGACAGTGATAAGAAAGAGAGTAAAACGTACCAGCGCGAGGCGCAGCATGGGTGCCTTGTCCAGACTCGAGATCTGGTGCAGAGCTCATGACGTGAGGTCAAGCGGCAGTCGTCAAAATGTAAGGGTGGTGTTGTACTCGAGTACAGGATGGAGAGGGCGGATGGATGATCGGGTAAAGACGACGGCGGACACCGGCTGATCCGGCTGATGGCGGCTGATATGACGGCAGCTTACTCAAATAGGCAAATCCGCCCGCCGAGAGCTATTTGGTCGCTCTGCCTCCGTAAGAGCATCTCTGAAACTGAAAACTCGTAGTTTCTGGACACTAGTGGAGTGGATGAAGACGAAAAAGTTCATCAGTCGCACCAAAGCTCAATGCACACAACGAAGCACATGTGGACTTTTACAAGTCGGGCGTTCATCTCAACTTGGGCGGGTATCCAATAAAGGACTGGGAATCCTCAAGTGAAGTCGTAGATTGGCAAGTTTTATCTGTGGCGCAAGTTTGTACCTCGTCCCTCTTTCAGGCTTTTAGTGCCTCCGTAGAACACCTCTACCTCTGCAATGGATATTCATGTCTGCGAAAAGACATTGAAGTTGAGAGCAACCATGGCTAGAATTTCTACGTCCATTTACCTCTGTAAAGAGCCTTTACCTGTCCTGGGTAATTATGCAATGTATCGCGCCTTCTCTGCGGGAACTGTTCGGGGTTGCTTGAGGGTTACCCGCTTTGCAGACTCTTTTCCTGCAGCACCCCAACCTATTCGAACCTGTCCGTTGTGCTTTCGGTCGTTCGTATCGGCACGGCAGTTTTTCGGTCGTCCCATAGATGTTTCTCACTGGGAATGAAAGTAGTTGGATTGATTGAACACCGCTCTCTACACATTCACCTCTTGCGTCGTTTACTCACCACCGGGTGTTCTTCTTAACACCCACCAGTGTTCGCACTTGTTCAGATTCAACTGTATTACACCGTTGTTCAGAATAGAGGCTAACAGATTTGGAGCTAGGCCATCTTTCACCATGTGCTTGAACTGTTTCCTGATCACAATCACCTGATCGCCAATGCATGGTTCACATGCACTGTGACGTAGTGGCATCATGGTATTTCAGCGCGTTCAGAGCCCGAATATGGCCCATTCGGGTGGACGCTGTACATGCTGCGCCCGCCCCCGTTACGAGCGCACGTTGTAAATTGACATCACGCTGCTTCACCGTGCCAAACTTGGGTGTATTTCTTGGTCGAAAACTGGTCTGGGAGATACCTCTGCCTCTTGGCTAATACTACATGCGTACAGCATCCATCCACTAGTGCCCATTCAGCATCGCGGCAAGTCCACTTTCAGCCGAAATCCTTAGCGCGTCCGCGCTACCTTCCATAACTCTTATGGGTTTCCACTTGGGCTTCCAGGTGGAACTGGAGCGCAATAGCGGCAGCGGAAGGCGAGAAATTTAGCATCGCACAGGTGCTTAGTATCTTTGCGCGCTGCTTTAAAGACTTACTGTATAGGCACAGGACCACGTCTGAGAGATTATTTATGGAACATAGCTCGATGGTGTGTTGAGACCCGTCAGATATGGCGAGCTACTAACCATGGTGGCACGGCACAAAGACTGCTTGGCCGGAGTTTGACCCGGAGAGGAATAAGTTGAGTAACAGCTGAGCTTGCGGCCACTAGCACACCGTTGTTGGAGAGGATAAAACGCGCGCTGAGCTCTACCTTTCTGGCTTTACATGCAGAATATCCTGAGGTGTGCGACACCGGTAGCCGAGGCGAAGGTCCGAATAAATAATTCCGAACATGATGATAAGGACATTGGCATATGGAAGAAGAGCGCCGTCTGCGCCATCCCCTAAATTCCATAAATGCTCAGAAGTCCGTAGCCCTATCATGATATGTAGCATTCTGATGCTACCTGAAGGTGAGTGTGGCCGCAGTCGCAAAAACGTGGAGCCCGACCTACAGAGCGGAGATCACGTGGAGAGCTTAGCAGTTCGGCAGGCCGGCCCGGGCCTCGGATACTTATGAAACAGTGACTAACAAACACCGGACCCCCGGGGCTCCTTGAACCGCAACCACCATCATGGTGCAAGATTCCCACGGCATGGATCCGTGGGCAAGGATAGACGGGGACGTGACAACAGGCATCAGGAAAAGATCCATCTGCTTGAAAATGGCTTAAAAGTCCTTAAAATGGCTTTTTAGTGTTCCAAGAGCTCTCAAGCTAAATAAGCCCATATTTTTTTGTTTTTTGTTTTAAGCATAACTCAGTCAATTCTTGTCCAATTTGCATGCTTGAGGGCTCATTTGAATCGCATTGAAAAGGGCTACGTCATGAATACATAGAATTTGCAATATTCCCACATTTCACCATTTCAAGCTAAATTAAGAGGGAAAAAGCAGATGGATCTTTTGCTGATGGGAGGCCTGTGCAGATGCCAGTGCCTCCGTCACCCTGCCTACGTTAACCATTGGCCCCCCATAATGTTCTATCGAACAACCAATAGACCGATGATAGCAATCATCAAATGTGTAACCATACACCTGTCAGCTCACCACGGCTGTCCGTAAGACACAAGTTCACACAACCCACCACCCCACATCAGCAAAAGATCCATCTGCTTTTTTCCTCTTAATTTAGCTTGAAATGGTGAAATGTGGGAATATTGCAAATTCTATGTATTCATGATGTAGCCCTTTTCAATGTGATTCAAATGAGCCCTCAAGCATGCAAATTGGACAAGAATTGACTGAGTTATGCTTAAAACAAAAAACAAAAAAATATGGGCTTATTTAGCTTGAGAGCTCTTGGAATGCTAAAAAGCCATTTTAAGGACTTTTAAGCCATTTTCAAGCAGATGGATCTTTTCCTGATGCAATTACCCAGACCACAACACCGCAGCTACAACACAATGATCAAACACCGTTACACCACTTCACGCCAGTGCTAGACACAACACCAGGCTTGACACCAACCAGTCTCGACGGCCCACTGTGATGTGCCACTGAAAACGAAAAGCATGTGAGCATGAAAGGGAGCGGAGTTGAAACCCCTCTGAGTCCGAACCCATCATCTTTGTCCTCAACACGAACAGAACACATGTTCAAACTCCATGCTGACAAACCCGAATCCGAACGAAATCTTTGACATCGTCATCCCCGGTTTGCACGCGCCAACTCTCCCTGCCCCCCATAAGGAAACAGGCCAGTCATCTGGCCTGCCAAATTGTAAGGGCGAGATGGCTAAGGCAAATAAATAAATAAAAACCAACACCACTGTAATGAAAACTGAAAATTAAAGCACACATAAAGTGAAACAAACAATCAAGTAAAGGAAACCTGGGGACCAGTCCTCAAGAGATCAGCGGAAATAACCCATAACTGGGTCCACATTCGTGAGGTTTTAGTGGGTAGAAGAACCTGACGCCTTGCCCTTGAAGGCTGCTCGTCCTGAGTCCCACACTGTCCCCTAACCGGGGACGTGTCCAATAGCATTTTTCCTCACTCGGCCCTCGGGCCGGCTCCAGCGTGCCAGTAAGAGCTGACGCCTTCCCGTCTCCTGCTAACTGGCAGGTATCCTTAGTTTACCGTATGTAGAACTAAGAATACAGCGCTTTCCAAAAAAAAAAAAAACACCGGACCCCGCGGACCACATTTATCGTAAGCAGTTGTGCCTCTGCGCTCTTTCGTTTCGTTTTCTTCCCCTCTCAGAGGCTCACCCAGAAAGTTAGCAAAGTCTTGAATTGCCCTGCTCGACAACTCTTCATTGTCAAACTTTTCCACACCCGTCAAGTTAGTGTCGCCTCCCTCTCTTTGTTTCTAGTTTCCCTTTGGTGCTCGATTCCAACAGATGGCTCCTAAGCAGGCTGGCAGACCCAAAGGCAATGTGCATGTTGCTGCACAGCCAAAGCCACGTACGTGTTTGTTTAGTATCACCTCGCAACGACTCCTGACCAACTGAATATGATATAGGCCGGGTGACGATCGACATACTCCCCGAGGAGGTTCTCCTAGAAGTATTTGATTTTTATGTGGATCCGACTCGAAGTTATGGCGGAGAAGAGGCATGGTGTACATTGGTGCACGTTTGTCGGAAATGGCGAAACATCGTCCTCGAGTCACCACTTCGCCTGAATCTGCGAATTCGTTGTCATCCTGAAACGCCTGTGAGGGAGAAGCTCGATACATGGCCGACTTCTCTAATCACCATATATAAAAATTACGAGCCTTGGGAACAAAAATGGGTTGCCAACGTTGCTGCGGCCTTGGAACAGAACAATCGCATACGTCAGATCAACCTTTGGGGTGTTCCGACTTCGGAAATGGAAGAAATCCTGGCAGCATTAATGCACAAGTCATTCCCTATTCTGACAGATCTGTCGCTTGGGTCCGATGATGAAACAGCCCCGGTCGATCCCGAATTGTTCTTGGGTGGATCGGCCCCGTGTCTGGAATGTCTTAATTTGATTTCCATTCCATTCCCGGGATTGCCAAAACTACTTATCTCTGCCGCTCACCTTACCAATCTTCAACTTTGCGAGATTTCCCATTCCGGATATATTTCACCCGAGGCGATGGCCTCATGCTTCTCCGTGTTGACCAGGCTTGAAATACTTTTCCTTGAATTTAAATCCCCTGAATCTTTCCCTTTCCGGAAAGACCGACCTCCGCCTCCATTGACACGCACACTCCTGCCCGCTCTTGCCGTGTTTCAGTTTTATGGGGTCAGCGAATATTTGGAGGATCTCGTGGTTCGAATCGATACTCCTCAACTGGACAAATTAAAAATATCTCTTTTCCACCAATTCATTCCCGACACCTCCCAACTTGTCCTGTTCATCAATCGCTTACCAAAGCTCAAGGCACATATCGAAATACATGTGCACTTTTACGAGTCGGGCCGCTCGGGCGTTTATGTCAAACTTGGGCGGTTTTTGATAAAGGACTGGGAATCTTATATGAAGTCGTAGATTGGCCAGTTTTATCTGTGGCGCAGGTTTGTACCTCGTCCCTCTTTCAGGCTTTTAGTGCCACCGTAGAGCACCTCTACATCTGCGACGAATATGATTCAAGTTGGCGAGACATCCAAGGAGAGAGCAACCGTTGGCTGGAACTTTTACGCCCATTTACCTCTGTGAAGAGCCTTTATCTGTCCCATGTAATTGTGCGATGTATCGTGCCTGCTCTGCGAGAGCTCGTCGGGGAAAAGGTTGCTGAGGTGTTACCCGCCATGAAAACTCTTTTCCTGCCGGACTTCGACCTATTGGGTCCTGCCAGTGTCCCGGAAGCCATTCGATCGTTCGTATCTGGACGGCAGTTCTTCGGTCGTCCTGTGGCTGTTTCTCACTGGCGAAGAAAATACTAGTTGGATTGATTGATAACCGCTCTCTACCCATTCACCTTGTGCGTCATTTACTCACCACGGGCGTTCTTCTTAACATCCACCAGCATTCGCTTTTGTTCAGATTCAATTGTGTAATACCGTTTTTTTAGAATAAAGGTTAATAGATTGGAGCTAGGCCATCGTTCACCATGTACTTGAACTGTTTCCATCACCATCACTTGATCCCCGGCCAGGTGCATGATTCACGTGCACTGTGACGTAGTGACATCATGATATTTGGCCCATTCGGGTGGTTCTCTCAACGAAAGTTATATCCATTAGACATGAGGGTACAACATACATCCTTGGGTACGCATCACGTACCGTTCGTCCTACATGTTGGGAGTCCCGACAGCGGGAACAAATTTGTCGATTAAACTCAAAGTAGCCTCTTCTGAGACGGCAAAGTCCGTTGGGCTGACACAGGATCCGCCTTTCCAGCCACGACAAGACATTTCTTACATTCCCTCATCGCTGTTCGGTATTCACACACAAAACTTCGACCATTAGAGGTCGAGGGCGTGCACTGGTAGCCTCTCGGGCCGATCGACATCGAAGCTAAGGATTTGGGAATCCGTGCCACGGAAAATGTAGAAGAAAGGGATGAGAAGCACTCTTGTCCAGCAGTATCCTATGGGTCGCGTGTGCGATGGGGGTAGAAGAGAAACTTGAGAGGTAGGGACGAGAACAGACCCAAATTTGGAGTGTCAAGGCCTGATATGGCATAGAGTGGTGGGGGAGCATCTTGGCGAAAAAATCGGTACAAAGGGTTGAACGGTAATCTGTCGACTCGGAGAAGGTAGCTAGTGGACCCGTGACTGGTGTTAGGAAATAAAAGTCATTGCCCTGGACAGGGAAGACGGGAGAGCAAGGGACTAAGAAGAGCGGGAGGCCTGGGCAGCGTGGCAAAGGGCGAGAGGGTCGCGGCAGAGGCTCGGAGGAGAGCCGTGGCGAACACGAAGGGATGAACGTACATGCACTAGATGAACATGGTGCTCCCCTCAACTAGGAGGAAAGCGGCCCCCAAATACATGTGACGGTACTACCAAGACTGAGTCGGTAGACGCAGTGGATATGCGCGCGCCATCGCTCAGCCGGACGTATAAGATAATATTTCTTTTTAAAAAACGGCTAGAAAAGTGTAAGAGACGAAGGATTGAATGTCGAGTGTTGAGGGGCATACTGGTGCAGTGGTGCCACGTGTGACAGCCAGGCTAAATATCGTTGACTTGCAGCTACTGCTGGTCAAGACTCGGAGGGAGACGATGGACGTGAGGGTGAGGAAAAGTAAGTTAGAACATGAACGGGCGCTCCGGTCTGAGCTAGTGATTCGTTGAGTGAGCCTCGAATAAACAATCGATTTGATGCACACCTGGTCACAAAGGCTCATCTTGAGATGAGCTGTTTACTCTTCCAGCAGCCTGATGGGGTGAGTCTATCCATACTCCAGGGTTACGAGTTGATGGATTCTCTCGCTTCAGCCACTGGCACACGACTAAGTTACGGGCGCGGCGTCGATCCGGTGTCACTGGTTCCACCACCGGACCGCACTCGGACCGCATATATCGTAATGGACTGTGCTGTGCGCTTCTACCCCCTTTTTTTCCCTCACGCTCACTCGATCAGATGGCTCACTGAGACTCAAGGGAATTCACTTCCACATATCTAGAAAGATTTCAAAGACTTGAATTTTCCTGCTCGACAACTCTTCATCGGCACACTTTTCCACACACCCTCGTCACTGTCAAGTTAGTATCGCCGACCACTCTTTGTTCCCGGCTCCCCTTGGACGTTGATTCCGACAGATGGCTCCTAAGAAGACTCTCAAACCCAAAGGTAACGTGCACGTTGCTGCGCAGCCGAAGCCACGTACGTATTTGTTTAGTATCACTTCGCAACGACTGCTGACCCACATAATTCGGTGACGCACCTACGATATAGACGTGAAGTTCAGCGCACCGATTTGGCCGATGCTTTCGTAAAAGCCCATGTGGGCCAACCGATCCAAAGCTGACGCGTTGTTCACGTGTCGGCCCAACACAAAGGATCTGCCTGTGACTTATGTGGGGTCAATAAAATAGCTACACAAATGTTCTAATAGGCTTAGTATTGCAGTGGAAATATTATACTAATATTAGAAAACTTTTGATGCGACTATTAGATTGTAGTGTCAAATGCTTGCCCATTCAGCTGCCAATTGTTTCGCTCGGGCCAGTTTAATTTTCCGGGAGGCACTGCTGATGCTACAGGATGGGCCCATTGTGTTGTAGCAGCAGCTGCCGATTGTTTCCCTTGGGCCAATTTAATTTTCCGGGAGGTGCGACCGATGCTACAGGATGGGCCCATAGTGTTTGCGGCAGCAGCTGCCGATTGTTTTGCTTCGGCCATTTTAATTTTCCGGCAGGCGCTGCTGATGCTACAGGATGGGCCAATTGTGTTTGCAGCTGCTGCTACCGATTGTTTCCCTTGGGCCAATTTAATTTTTCTGGAGGTGGTGCCGATGTTATAGGATGGGCCCATTGTGTTGCAGCAGCAGCCGCCGATTGTTTCGCTTGGGCCTATTTAATTTTCCGGGAGGTACGGCCGATGCTACAGGATGGGCCCAGTGTGTTTGCAGCTGCTGCTGCCGATTGTATCGCTTGGGCCAATTTAAATTACCGGGAGGTGCGGCCGATGCTACAGGATGGGCCCAGTGTGTTTTCAGCTGCTGCTGCCGATTGTTTCGCTTGGGCCAATTTAAATTTCCGCGAGGTGAGGCCGATGCTACAGGATGGGCCCAGTATGTTTGCTGCTGCTGCTGCCGATTGTTTCGCTCGGGCCAATTTAAATTTCCGGGAGGTGCGGCCGATGCTACAGGATGGGCCCATTGTGTTTGCAGCTGCTGCTGCCCAGTGCTTCGCTTGGGCCAATTTAATTTTCCGGGAGGTGCTGCTGATGCTATAGGATGGTCCAATTGTGTTCGCAGCAGCAGCTGCCGATTGTTTCGCTTGGGCCAATTTAATTTTCCGGCAGGTGCTGCTGATGCTATAGGATAGGCCCATTGTGTTGCAGCAGCAGCTGCCGATTGTTTCGCTTGGGCCTATTTAAGTTTCCGGGAGGTACGGCAGATGCTCATCAGCAAAAGATCCATCTGCTTTTTCCCTCTTAATTTAGCTTGAAATGGTGAAATGTGGGAATATTGCAAATTCTATGTATTCATGACGTAGCCCTTTTTAATGTGATTCAAATGAGCCCTCAAGCATGTAAATTGGACAAGAATTGACTGAGTTATGCTTAAAACAAAAAACAAAAAAATATGGGCTTATTTAGCTTGAGAGCTCTTGGAACACTAAAAAGCCATTTTAAGGACTTTTAAGCCATTTTCAAGCAGATGGATCTTTTCCTGATGCTACAGGATGGGCCCAGTGTGTTTGCAGCAGCAGCTGCCGATTGTTTCGCTTGAGC